>JACVRA010000161.1:504437-540483 GCA_019828545.1 Paracamarosporium sp. OC-R06-R3
TGCCTTATAGAAACTATGTGACGTAGTTACACATTATGATATCTTGAACAAAAAGCGTGTGTTAGCTGCAAAACAGCCTTGCGGCGCTTGCCCTGTAGCGATCTGCACTCATCTGTATATGGGATTCGTGCATTGGGTACCCTTCGTATTTGTCCGCAAAGCCTTATTCTTTCCTTATCAATTTTCTTGAGCTAGGAGGGAACTGATCACTAAGCTTTCATACAAGTCCGTGATCATATGACCTCGGGTTGAAGGCGAACCTGGCGGTTCCGGTGCATTCAATATGAAATAATGCTTTTCACTGCCCCTCTGCGGGCTTCTCCAGACGCATGTTGGGCCGTGTTTTTCCGACCAATCATGGATATTACCAACTTTTGCATCTTACGTCACATAGGTAGCTACGCCGCAATGTCGGTCGTTGCAAGTCCGCGATCCCCCGAGCACACCAGCGCATGGTGAACCTATGCCGACAAGCAGTGACTTACCTCTCGCAAACACAGACATTGATTTCGACCGGTGGATTTATATTGACTCTCATAAATGCTATACCCATGAAGATGATTGCCTCTTCGGACTTCAACAGAACTCTTCGCTCTCACCTACGCCGAAATCACCCACATTACAATGAAGACTGTAGCTATCGTTGGCGCCGGTCCTTGCGGCATCGTTGCGGCCCGAAAGTGTCTACAATCCTCACATTTTGCCGTTACCGTCTTTGAGCAAAATGCCGGATACGGTGGCTTATGGAGGCCTGATGGTCCTATCAACCCTGAGATGCGGACGAATCAGACTAAATTCACAGTGGCCTTCTCAGATCTATCATGGGATACAGTAGGCCTTGACCAGATAAACGCGCCTATATACCCAAAAGCGTGGCAAGTATACCGCTATCTGAAACATTATGTCAAGAAATACATCCCGGATGAGGTGTTCAAATTCAACACGAGAGTAGTCAAGACATCGAAGGAATCGAATCAGAAGGGTACGGACAGCCGTATAAGTGGGCAATCACTACAAAGCCAACTGGAAGTCCCGCCGATCAACTTGAAACGGAGCACACCTTTGACCTTTTAGTCATCGCGCCCGGAGCCTTCTCAGTACCGCGAAAGATTTTACTACAAGCAGAAGAAGGTACCTTCCAGGATGCAGAGTTTCACATCCCCGTGTTGCACAGTACTGTCTACCGCTTCCTATCAGATATATTCTTCAGAGAGGATGCTTTACCCGAAATCTCGAAGAATGTGGTCGTGGTTGGAGGTTCGCATTCTGGAACAGAGATAGCATCCCTCCTGGCCTTGCAATTATCCGACGCCCAATTCTCCCGTCAACATGACTCACTCAGACACTAAATTCCTCGAGACAGCAACATAGTTCACGTAACATCCCACGAACTCTTTGCTCTGCCAGGAGTGTGGCGAGATGGCAGCTCTAAGACGTGCGCTTTCCAGCCCGCGGACTTCATGCTCTTCAATCGGTCGAACCGTCCACCTGGGCCTTCGCCATAGTTTACTTACGGGCTATCACGCATATCTGGAACATGGGGCGAGGATGCCGACCTGACGAGTGAGATGGTCGTGGCCTACATCAAGGGGTTTCAAGGAGAGGACGGCAAGATCGGTCCGCAGTCAGTGACTACCGTCACAAAGCATTTCCCTGGTGGAGGTTCTAAGGAGAATGGCGAGGACTCGCACTTTGCCTACGGCAAAAACCAGGTTTATCCTGGTGATCACTTCGAATACCACTTGAAGCCATTTAAAGCAGCGATTGCTGCAGGAACTCGACAGATGATGCCTTATTACTCGCGTCCAATCGGCACAATATACGAGGAAGTTGGGTTCTCCTTTAGCCGTAAAATTGTTACCGAGCTGTTGCGAGAGGAACTCGGCTTCGACGGCATTGTAGTTACGGACTGGGGCCTGATTACAGATGAATATGTGTTAAGCCAGGCTTTGCCAGCGCGTTGCTGGGGGATGGAAGATAAGACAGACATGGAGCGCCTTGTGGCCATCTTCGACGCCGGTTGTGACCAGCTCGGTGGCGAAGAGCGTCCAGCGCTCATCATCCAGGCCGTCAAAGAGGGACATATTCCTGAGTCGCGCCTTGACATATCACTTCGCCGGTTGTTGCGCGACAAATTCCTGCTCGGCCTGTTCGAGAATCCCTTCGTCGACCTGGAGGGGACCTCCGTCGTTGGGAACCCTGAATTCAGGCGCCTAGGCTATGAAACTCAGCGGCGATCTTACACACTCCTCACGAACAAGAATAATATTCTTCCAATAAGAGATGCCCAGACGTCGAATAAGAAAGTCTATGTTGAAGTTATTGACCCAACGCTCCTTCGTTCTAGAAACATCACTGTGGTCGATTCCCCTCAACTCGCCGATTTTGCGCTATTGCGCTTAGCAGCCCCATTCGAGCCTCGCTCCGGAGCCTTTGAGAAAATGTTCCACGCCGGTTCGTTGGAATACTCCGCTGCAGAGAAGTCGCGGCAAGCGGCGATATACGCGACTGTACCTACCATTGTAGATATCTATCTCGACCGCCCTGGCGCCGTTCCAGAAATTGCTGATCAGGCGGCCGCGCTGTTTGCGAGCTACGGTAGCTGTTCTGAAGCCTTCTTAGACGTGGTTTTTGGCGTCAACGGCGCACGGCCTGAAGGGAAGCTTCCTTTCGATATGCCAAGATCCGATCAGGCTGTTCGTGAATCAAGAGAAGACGTTCCTTATGATACGAAGCTTCCCTTGTTCAGATTTGGGCATGGGCTCAGCTATCTATCTGAGCCGTAGAATAAAAGTCAAATTGATTTAGTCGAGTGAGCTATCATCTTAACCATCTATGGCAAAGTTTCTTTTTACCTAATAGTCCATGCTGAACGAGTGCGCTCCGCATTCGCCGATCCTTCCGCTTCGTTGCGCGCATAGAGCACGCATAGAGTCTCGCCCTTTTCTACTCGCTCGCCTGGCTTCTTCATGTCAGCAATACCGACGTTCAAATCGAGAACAGAATCTTTGTTCGCTCGCCCGCCGCCCAAGTCACGCACGACTTCACCGATGATGCGGGCATTCAACGACGAGATGGTGCCTGAATCGCTAGCAGTAATCGGCAAGGCGAAGGCTTGGATTGGCGATTTCAGCTTCTGCTCGAAAGCACTGAGATCGCCGCCTTGTGCTTCAAGCAACTCATTCCACTTCGTTCGTGGCACACCCGATTTAAGGCATGCTTTGGCTTTCGCAAGTCCAGCATCTAGATCCGGCTCTCGCCCAGTAAGCACCAAAAGCCGTCCGGCACATTGCAGTACCAAGTCACGCAAATCGTCTGGGCCACGGTTCTCCAGGCAATCAATGGACTCCACAACTTCAAGCCAGTTTCCTGCTGTGCGGCCTAGTGGGGTGTCCATATCGTTCAAAAAGGCCTCCACTTTGACACCACACCCGTTGCCAAGCGTTTCCATTGCATTTGCCAGCTTTTGTGCATCTTCGCGCGTTTTCATGAACGCTGCTGAACCATATTTGACATCAAGCACGAGTGCGTCCAATCCTTCGGCTAGTTTCTTCGACAAGACAGAAGCTGTGATGAGATTGATGGAGGGCACCGTGGCCGTCACGTCGCGCATGGCGTAAAGCCTTTTATCGGCAGGCACCATATCCTCTGTCTGCCGGATCATCGCGCAGCCGATGCGCTCCACAAAATCGACGATTTTGTCAATGGGCAATTCCGTGCTGAAGCCAGGAATAGATTCAAGTTTGTCCAATGTGCCGCCCGTGATGCCCAGGCCACGTCCTGAGATCATCGGCACACGGAAACCTAGAGCCGCCAGGAGAGGAGCGAGAGGCAGCGACACTTTATCGCCGACACCGCCGGTGGAGTGTTTGTCGACCACAGGCCGCGACGGATCAGGCCGGAACTTAAGCACGATACCGGAGTCTCGCATCGAAAGGGTGAGAGCACGTGTTTCGGCATCGTTCAGGCCCTTGAAATATACCGCCATCAAGAACGCCGCGATCTGGTATTCGGGCAACGTGTCAGACCTGACGCCTTTAACGATGTAGGCAATTTGGTCGTCGGAAAGCGGTGTGCCATCCCGCTTCGCTTCGATAAGTTGGAGAAAATTCATGATGACTTGCAGCTCTTGAAGTCCAAACTCTCGGATAAAGGTACTCGATCAAGCTGCCGTAGGAGCTGTTGTAGTAGGACTCGATGTATGAGCTCGAAAACGTGGTTTAAGAAGGATGCTGAGGTGAGGGTATGTGATGGTGGAATAATGAGGGGAGAGAGTGTGCGGGCGTTGAAGGGTAACTGAAGCTGGCCAACGGGACAGGAGACAGTCACTTGATCACACCACCATGGAAGCAGTAGGACCGACGTGCCCTTACCTTCACCTAGGTATTCCCATTAGTCAAGCTAAGTCGATTCTCGAAGGCCTGCGACAGCATACAGATAAGCGCAGGCTTAGCATACGACAACAATAGCCCTGGTCGGTTCTCCAAGAGTCGGTTGAAGACGAAGGACACGTTGTCCGAGCCGGCGTTCGGCGGTCAGCGGGGGGAAATTGCGGGTCCGTGATGAGAAGTGCGCACCCATGCTCTAAAGTTCAACGACATGAACGCGGCAGCAAGATTCGCGACATCCACCACACACAGTGAGTATGAAGACTGGGCAGATCGAAGACACAATTGAGGTGAATGGGCATTACTCCTTTATATTCATCACCCGATATATTTACAAGATCATCCGCGTTAGAACGCACCACACGCGCGCCTATATCGCCGGCCCACTCTGCTGCTGCACCTCCAGCATATTCCCATCCGGATCCGCAATAACCGAAAAGAATCGGAAGCCAATGGCCTCGAGTCCCGGTGTAGCCTTCGCAACATTCGCCTGAGTCTCCTCGCTCGCTAGATCAGCGAACCCCCAAGCAGCTCCAAGCAACCGGCTCTCTTCAGTAGCCCCCGACAGATCCATCTCGCCCGCGCGCTTGATAGTGCGCACACCAAGTGAATCGAAACGTGCTTGTGCAGCTTCGATGTCGGGAACAATCAGGCCGAGATGGGAGAGGATGGCGGGAGCACGCTGTGCCTCGTAGCCAGTATTATTGTTGTTGGATTCCTAGTCACAGGTGAGCCTGCTGCGCTTCACGTTTCGGAGACCAGAGAGAGCAGACTTACAGTATACGATTGGAACTCGATCATGCCAGCCATGTTGTTCTTGTCTCGCTGCATCTCAGCGCCGGTTTGAAACCCAGTACCGTTCCTGCCGCCCTGGCTATGTGCCATGTACATAATAGAGAAGCCTCCTCCTAGGTCGACTGTGAAGACATGGCGCATGCCGATGACTCGGGAATACCATTCGCTTGTGCGGGTCAGGTTTGCCACGTTAATTCCTACGTGGTTTACAAAGTACGACATCGTAGCCGGGTCTGCGGGCGGATCGTCACCTGGCGTGTAGGTGAATGGTAGGGAGGCATTGCCTTCTTGTCTAGCGATGATTTCATGGTTGCATGCAAGTGCAGATGCGAAGAGTAGGGTCGAGAATACTGCGGAAGATTTCATGGTGATTGATTGTAAGCCGAGTTCATGCGCTGTTGATAGATAGTAATGCGAGATGCTTGCCTCTTATACAACTCTTTTCATGTCGAAAATCCGATGTCGTTTGGTTTTCGGCCGTACGTGGTCTCCGGTACTTCGGATCAGCGCCGCTAGCTGGGCCTGCAATTCCTCCGCAGTACCTGCAGGATGCTGCGCAGGTACAACGCAAGATGAAAACCGGGGTAACGAGGGTCAATTCCCACGAGCTAAAGTCCCGGCACCGTACTTCGTAAGATCCTACCATGTTGTGACCCAATCGCATTTTTGAGATCCTTACGCACGTAAGGGCTCAGCCCCATTATGCAGATCGTGGGCACGTCAGCCATGCGCCTCCAGGAGATCGGTGTCGCGATAGATCCATGTTGTGGGGGCCGTCAACATGGGATGGAAGTTATCGCAAATGGTTCCTTGGTATTTTTAGTACTCACCAGCGAACTTGGCTCCAGAGGTCCAGTCGACTCCTTCACCCCCAAAAGGGACTGGTGACGAGCAGAGCCACCCAAAACTACAGATTGGTAACTACAAAGCGTTCAGTGCTTAGCTCCACTTTGGAGTCTAAAGCCAACCCACTGGGTCCAAACCTGGTCCAACAACAACTTGAACTTGACTCCTTCACCCGGGGCATGTTATTTGACTTGAGGTTGCACAAAAATCATCTCGTTCGCTAGTGGAGAGTAGAAGAATTATGAAGAGAGAGAATACTACTAGCATGCATTAAGTAGTAAGCCGCTCATGCAAAGTCCTCAACTGTTTGTGTTCCGCAAGAGCCCTAACTCCAAGTTTTCTTAACCCCAGTCTGCAGAAGCAATGCCCCTCAAATCTACCACTCGTTCATTTCCCGCTGCTCCTTTTTGTGTTCGTCCTATAGCTTGCGTCTATGTTCATGTCGTCCGCACCAGCTAACATACCAAGTCTGCTGACCATGGCTGACCCTGCACTGCCGGTCGAACCGTCCATCAATACTGCCCAGACGCCTCCAGTACTCGGTGTCTCCATCACACTTCGGCCGGCTTGTCTCCATGCAGTCCATGCATAGTCCATCAAAATCGTTCTTGGTCTTGTAGATCGCCCTGTCAATACAAGTATCCCAGTCCTGGCTGCAGAGCCCACAATCTCCAGTACGACCGAGTTCAAAGTCCTCCAGTTGAGACAAGATAGTATTGATGCTGTTCTTCGAGAAGACCAATTCAAGCGGATATGCTTTGGTCTTGACAAGCTTCGCGAAGTAGTGACCGCACACGGAGGCCCATTTGCCGCAACGGCAGTCGCGCTCGCCGTTTTTAAGAATCTCACCTGCCTTTTCCCAGATTCCACGGTGAAGGACGGTTTTGAGAGTGCCACGGGCATGGTTCATTGGTCCTGGACATAAGTCAGCTTAAAGATTAAGTATGGCCTCAAGGGGGAAGACTTGCCCACAAAGTCCGGCGGGCAAAGGTGCATATGCTTGTATTTGACCCCAAGGGGCCGCATCTCGGTGATGTGGCCTACGAAATTGTATGCGAGCCATTTTGTCACAGCTGAGAAGCCTTCGGCGTAGTCGAACATGTAACAAGGGAACGCCAGCATTCTTAGGAGATCGGAGTCGACATTGGTCTTGGGGTTGACGTGTTTGGTGAACCACTTTTTGAAGAAGCCTCGAAGAAGTGCAGAGTCGAAGAAGTACTTATCACCAGCATTAACGATATGCCAGATTCGGGTTATGTCAGTATCTGCTACCCCAGGGCTATTGAAGAGGGCCTCTTCGTCCTTCCTTGCGATCTTTCTTCCCTCAAAGTCGCTTTCTGACTCGCTGTCAGTGTCTGTTCCATTCTCGTCCGTCTCCATGTACCGAGCGGCAGCGTGAATGTAGATAAGCCACACGCGAATGGCGCCGGGGTCATCGTCTTTCAAGACCACGTCGTGACCGTTCTTGTCGTTGAAAGTATAGCTGTTCTTGAAGTATCGTGAAAATGATGTGACCGCGTTCTTGTCGACCCTGAACTTAACAAGCGGACGCCTGTCATTGCTGTCCTTGAAGCCTTGAACAGATATAGTGCGGTCACTGCGCGGACTGAGGGTGTAGGTACCCTGACCAATGGTTGGAGTGGGCGGCCTTGGTGGGCCTCGCTGAGTCGCCATTGTTGATTGTGCGCGATGCAAGAAAGGTTGGTGGAACGGAGGTACGAGTGTCGCAGAAGTACGAGAGCGCCAATCTAAAACGGCTTCTTTACGTAATCTACGTTTGAAATAGGCCGCGGGTCGTAAGTAAGTAGAGGTGAAGGTGAGAATGAGAGTATGTTCGTGATAAGCCGCGGACAATAAGTAAGTTGAGGTGAAGGTGAGAGAAGAGAGCCTCTCGCTCAAAATCGGGAGGATGCACACGGGCAACTGCAACTGACCTGTGATACTATATACGTCTGTAATACGCCTTGGGTTCATCCCCAGCTTCGTAATAGTAAATACTTTCAGTATTGAGACAGGCTGAGAAATTAGGGTTCATTGAGCCATACGTGCGGGCGCGCACGGTGCTGCAAACCTTCACAACATCTGAACTAGGACTAGGTTATCCAACACAAGGCATTGGAATAGGGGGCATGCCAATAAATGGGATGATCATTCTCGACTCGCATAGCCTACTGCTACGGCTGTTTGCAGGGCTTGACGCGTATAATTAGATCCTCCCCTCTCAATGGCACTTGTATGCCACCTGACGGAAGTGTATCGTCCATTTTTGGAAATGCTGGCTTATCATCCTGTCCGTCGCTAGTCAAGACAGTCATCTCAAACCTCTTCAGCATTACCGCCGTAAACATCTGCACCTCTCTCCTTGCAATGTAACGTCCAGGGCAATAGTGCGCTGCCCCGCCAAATGGTCGATAGTTTTTGTTGACAACAAGCGTCTTCTTTTCCATAAAGCGTCTTGGGTTAAAATCAGTCGCATCAGCACCGAATATCATAGGGTCGAAGTGCATGGCTCGATATGGCATGAGCAGCTTCCTGCCCCGACGTAATGTTTTGCCACCAATGACAGTGTCGACCTGCACTGTTCGAGTACCAATCGGCCAGTTCGTTAGATGAAGAACTTCTTCACATGTCGATACCAGAAGTGGACAAGATTCGAACAGATAGTTCAAATCTGGCGCAGAATGCTGTCCGCCACGGAACGCTGGTTCAACTTCGGCTCTTATCTCCTGTATAAGCAACGACTCGAAGAGGAGGTGTGATATGATCCAAAACACCAACTTGTAAGCGTTGGCGTTCATACTTGGCGAGTACGTCAGTGATGTAAAGACACTTCATCAGCATGGGGAGCTTACACTCGGTAGAAAGAAAATAAAACATATACTTTCTGAGTCTCTTCGAGACCAAGCCCGTACATGCCCTCTAATAACGTAGTGATGAGCCAAGACTCACTCGGACGCTCATCCTTTGGAAGTTGCATGTAATACCTAAGTCCTTCCTCAATGGCACTCTTCGACGAGCGAAGGGCCTTGGTAGCAAAGTCGGGCAAATCCATCGGGATCTTCCAAGACTCATTCTCGTATATCTGGAACTGAGCTAGAAGATCAGGACACTTCTCGTAGAGCGTTTCGTCGAAAAAGGCCCGCGTCTGCGCATCGACGATGACCATCTCACTCCAATTGTAGAGCGACACCACTCGTTCATCCTCGCCATCCTGAAGTACCATACGGCCACGGAGCCGTTCCTAAACCAGTAAGCCATCGATACAGCTTAAAAGTGTTTTTTGGACGATTTCGAGCATTTCTCCTGGATGCATCTGCAATTTGAAGTTCTCGATTGACGTTTACATCCAGCTCTTTGTATCCCCAGAGGTATGGAACATCTTCGACGTCGTATCGGCTGAGATGCCATACTTGGAGAGCATTTCCTTGATGAACGGGTCAAAATCGAGCGCTTTAGGAGCTCTGTACACTGCCTGTACATCCTCGGCGGAAGGTATCACGTATACTGATTCTCCCATGATGGTCACTGCCCAAGGGTTGTTTCCAAAACGTTTCCCACATCTGTTCAGCGTTCGAAATTTGCGAAGTGCGTTTTCAACTTACTTGCCATTCAAGAACATGCGATGGGCACCTGTTACCATGGAAAAGGCGTGACCCACAACTTCTCCGATGTTAGATTATGTGACTAAATTTTGCAAATGGTGCTTACATGGAATAAGGTATGGCAACTCCTTTGGTTCATCGCAATACCACAACGGCGAAAGTACGAACCTCCATATATACCAGCCAAGCCATCCGGACAGAACAGCTACAGCAGCCTGTAACGCAGTGTTTAAGCCGTTGCTTGCAATCATGGAACCGGTTGGTGTGGTGCTAGTAGTGAGTTTGCGAGACTTCAAAGCTCAAACAGGTATAAAGACTTAAGATTAACAGGATCGTAATGGCGGTCAACGAAAGAGGGGAAGGCTGATTGTGCCGCAATCCCGACTAATGAGAACGTTGAATGTGCGTATATTGAGGCGCAGCCAATTGTTCGAACCGAGATGTGAGACAACAGACAACAGACAGATATGCGTGCGCGCGGTTTATGGCGATACCAAGTATAAATGCAACCTATGCGGCAGTGATCAACGCATTGATGACCATTTTGTAGAGTGCGGTTATGCGAGGCAGACTCCCACACGGTACCACAGCTCCAGGAACGCCCTCAGCCAGGCTCGACTGTAGGCTCGATGCTCTTGATAAGCTGTGTTCCTCACTACCTCCGGAATATATCGGCAATGTTGTGTTGATGAGTCTGTAAATCTTTCCACTCGTCCGGGTAACGCCCCCTGATACTTTTACCAGCGCGCTGGCAGCAGTTATCCACAAGACTCTGGAAGGGGTCACAGTGAAAAGGATCCAGGCAGCATTCTCAGTGGTAGCGAGCATGGATAGTGTCGCGGTGAGGCAGAGCGGACAGGACGCAGTGGAAAAGTATGGGATTGAACTGAGGCTGTACTATCTAGGAGCTATCGAAGGTATAGGTACGCAAGAGTCAACAACGCTAGTCCTGGACAGCTAGAAAGTAAGTCGCAACCACGCCGCAGCAGGAGCAACTATCTTGCAGAGTAAGAGCCATAAACCGTGACAGATAGTTACGTAAATCTCAAAGCCGTGTTCATGGAGCCAACTGTACCGGATACAAAGATCACGTCGAAGCTCATGGCACCATTCGGTGAATACGACTTTGGGCCCATTTTCGGTAACAACAGATAGCCTGTGCACCATCATGGTAGATATCGACAAAGATACACGTCTGTACTTTTTATTGCCCCAGGCGTACCATAGGGGTATTGAAGTCGTGATCGCATTGCAAAGGCCGGAGATGAGGCGTCTAAAAGCTGACGACCGCCTTGCCAAGCACGCTAGCTTCCTTTGTCACTAGCCGCCCTTAGGCAGCCATTGTTGTGCGTCCTCCCATTACCATCGACGCACTCAACAACAAAACGAACAATGAGCATGTGTGTGTAACTCCCGGTCCATGTAGTGCTTTGCCTCAAACACAAAGACCACCAATATAACGAACTCATGTGTACCGCATCTTCCGCTCCTCGGGGCGCCCACAACCTCCACACGCTGCATAGCGACTTGCTTCACGAAATCTTACTCTTATCCCCTAATCGATTGTCTCTGCACTACCTGGTTCTCACGCACCCAGCAATCCACCAAGCTTTCAATACACGACGCCGTCTAATTCTCAGGACCGTCTTTGAGACCGAAGTAAGGGGCGGTTCCCTGGAAAAGAAAGCCGCTCATATATTTCTTGCACGGCTACGAGTCAGCAACCCAATTGATGAAGTTGCAATCCGGGAGGCACTTTGGCCTAGGTTCGAGCCTCTGCTGCCGGCCCCATTGCCCTCTAGATGGGCCACGGAGCTCCTAGCCTGTTACCACACAGCGAACCTGAAAGATGATACTCTTTCTTTCACGAAGCTGGCAACAGCCCAGTTTCTCAAAAATGAAGTGCCGCTTACCCGTAAGGCTCGAACGTTCGCACGGGCTGCTATCCAAACGTACGTGGCTGCAGATCTCAGTCAGGATGCGCTTCAGTTCCAGGAATCAGTCTTATGTCGGCTCGATCCGCGATCACCTGAACACGGTTTATGGGCCAAAGAACTCGTCGCTAGGTACCGGGCTATGAAAGGCCCTGAACAAGCACTACAGCTGCAGCGCAGTAACTGGGAGCTTTACCAAACTGCTCTAGGGCCAAACAATGACATTAGTTTGGACTGGGCACGTTCCATTGTTTCTGAACACCAATGTGCGGGCAATGACCAGGAGGCAATCCTGTTCCACCAACAAGTTAGATCCTCTCTAGATCCCACAACGGCGCAATATGTCGCATGGTCCAGACAGCAAATTCAAATGCTCCAGAGATTGAATCGAAATGACGAAGCCCTCTTGGTCATAGAGGACGTCTGGCGCCATCTCAAGCCCGAGTCAACTGGGTACAGGGCATGGACAGCGCAACTCGGCGAACAGTACGAAGCTGCTGGGCGAGGTGATGCTGCAGTAAGGGTTTGCGAGGCTGCTTGGACAGCCATAAACGCAATTTTGGACCGCTTTCCTAATGACAAAGCCTGGAAATATCACGCCCATGGGGCTGCACTTATGCTCGCTAAAGCATACCGCCGAAACAATCGAATAGAAGATGCCAGATCTCTTGAAACTATATCAGAATCGCTTCGTGCATTGTAGTTACAGGAGAGTTTTCATGCATCTTAGATAGCGGCTTGTTCTTCTCTATATACCTAACTATAGACTCTCAATCCTCACATACATGTTCGGTAGTCAATTCGGCGTTTTCTGATTTCTAAACCCTACGTGCTCGTCCCCTGTGTGGCTTTCAACAAATCAGCCAAGCCATATTGAGCTCACTTCTTCAACGCTATTCGAATGAAGTGTTGAGATGTAGTTGATACGCCACTCGAGGCCGTTTCTAGTGTAAATCTCTCTAACGAGACCCCCGAGAATAGAAACCAGAAGTTAACATCCACTCCAGTCTCAATCTCATTTGATACCCCTACTGTAACCCTTGAAGCAACCGCAGTATCTTTGCCGTTCTTATTAGTCCTGCTGAAATCCAATTCATGTAGCTCTGTTTGTGCACTTAATCTGTATCCGGGGTCGACAGACCAAAGGGTTATTTCATCTAATGACTCATTATAGCGGTACACCATTCTGGTCTCTCTTTCGTCTGGCTGCCGTGTTTCGATAACTAGGTATTCCCATTCATACCTGCGATCTGTGGGATGACGCGGATGGAATACCAGTTGGACAGTCTGTAGCTTACCATCATAGCCTCTCTCAGCACTGATCCATTCGCCGAGTAGACCATGGAAAGCTGCTTTTGCGATAAAGAGTCCTGACTTTTTCGCTCTTATCTGCACCTTTTCGAGATCCTCCATGCTTTTCCAAGCTTCCGCTTTGTCGGTACCAGGATCGATGAATCTTGCGGAGCAGATCGGTCCAGAAGTGTGCGTGCAGCCAATGTTGAGGCGATCGAGACGCAGTTCTCGGCTTGCTTGTTCTGCAAGGCCTACATAGTTTCCGAGAGGGTTTTGTGGTATTTCCTCCATTCGCTGTTCCCGGATTGCTTCTCTTAGTGAGTCAATGTATTCGCCTATCTTGCCTGCTTCTGTCTTCCGTGATTCGGAGTACTCGGGGAATGGATCTTCACTCCAACGTTGACTGATAGCCCTCGCTTGCGTCTCGAATGTACCCTAGTATGCGCCTTGGTACCCAAGGATAGCGAGACTTGGCAAAGCGGGGTTCTGACAAAGATAACTACTAGTGATGTGTAAAGGAGCACGTGTTAAGTGTTCGTCGAACCCAAAGTCGAATTTTACGTCGACAGGGAGGATCGACAGTGGTGCCACGGCGTCAAACCCTGTGGCGTCAATAACGGCCACGACATTCTCGATACGACATTTAGTGCTACTTTCGTCGTGCGGTCGAACAACAGCAGTGGCCATGTTTGATGCGCTTCCCTTCTCTAGAGTTGTAAGATAACCGATGATAGGGGTGATACTTCCTAGAGTGAGGAATTGCGGATAGATATCACCCAGGACTCCGATAGGAGGTCGTCCTTTCACCCTTCCCCGCTCGGAAACGTCGTTTCCACCACTTAATATTGATTTACACATGTCCCTAGTTGCTATGTTCCAGATATGCGTGCCCACCGCGGCTCGGTCGACAGATCGATCTGAGGATGGAGCGCACCTCGTAGGCCCACTGCCAGATACTCTGTTCGTGCGATGTCCGCAAACTTCTTCACAAGGTCGATGTCCCTGCACGCTGCCAGACCAGGGCCTTCAGGCCATTGCGAGAAGACACCGGCTGTGAAGCCGGTACCGACGTTATGTGTGAAGGAGTGGCGTGGGTCGGATGAAATCGTAATAGGAATCCCAAGACGTGTCCGCCTCGCGTTCTCCTGCGCTGTGTTGATGAAATGTGCGGTGCGACGGGCATCCGTAATGTTTCCAATCAAGTTCAGGTGTGACAGCAGCTTCTCGCGGATCAGTATGTCATTGTTGCTGCCCATCACAGAACGGCAGCTTGAAGAAAGACTCGCTACGCAGAAGAGCGAGGCAAGTGATCCAGCACTGGACGTGGAGGTAGACACAACGCCACCAGGCTTGGTGACATGGTATGGAGACGACGATGAGGCCAATCCGAAGAATTGGAGCGTGGGCAAGAAAGCTTTCATCTACATCGTCATCGCATACTACACCATGGCCATGCAGGTTGCCATCTCGATCCTCACACCATCGCAACTGGTATTACCTCGAATTTTTGGCGTCTCTCTTACTGTCTCGTCACTCTGCCTGGGTTTGTTCGTATTCGGATACGGCCTAGGAGGGCTGATCTTCTCGCCACTCTCCGAGATCGTGGCGGTTGGGCGCAACCCTCCGTACGTACTTGGTATGACAGGCTTCTTCGTGGTGTCGTCAGGAATTCCATTTGTGAAGAACATGCCGGGCCTCCTAGTGCTGAGGTGGGTACAAGGCTTGTTCGCATCTCCAATTTTGAACACCGGAGGCGCCTCGCTGGCCGACATTACATCTACGTATCAGTTTCCATACGGCATGTACACCTAGGCCATGTTCGCGTTCGTCGGTCCGGCCGTGGGGGCTATCATATCTGGATTCTCCATCGATAGCATGGGCTGGAAGTTCCCACTGTGGGAGATCGTTTTCGTGTCCGCGCCTTCACTGGTACTTGTGGTATATAGCCATCCAAGCTGATAGTATTCGAGAAGGGAAACTTATTCTTCACAGTACCTCTTGCCAGAGACATCTGCTCCAAAGATACTCCACACGCGCGCGCGTATGCTACGCAAAGCAACTGGCCAAATTAACCTTCGTGCGAGAGTCGATGTGAAGAAGGCTGTACCCGCGTCTGCCATTGTCTACTCGGCAATGGTAATTCCCTGGAAGATCAATGCTCTGGATCCTTCCATCCTCTTCACTACGCTCTATTGTAGCTTGGTCTATGCCTCCTACTATCTGTTTTTCGAGGTCTTCCCGTTCGTATACATGGACAATCATGGGATTAGCGTGAGCGCCATGGGCCTTGTCTATCTCAGCGTGCCTATCGCTACATTTTTAGCGGCGATACCCTACTTTGCGTTCATCCACTATAGTGTGCACTCCCGGATGCGCACTGCAAAGTTTGTTCAGCCGGAGCAACGCCTAATTACCGGTCTCGTCGCTTCCATCGTTGTTCCCGTCGGTCTCTTCTTATTTGCATGGACCGGAAACAATCCGGGAATACATTGGGTAGTGCCTACTATTGGAGTTGCGCTTGTCTGCGGCAGTAACGCCATCATTTTCTACTGCATATTTGTCTACATAGCGCTGGCGTACCCAAGGTGTGCAGCCTCCTTATTTGGTGTTAACGGAGCGATAAACGGTGCAACAGCGTGCATCGCAATTCTACTAGGTCAAAGGCTCTATCACTCTCTGGGTGTAGGTGGAGGCACGTCAGTGCTCGGAGGGCTTTGTCTCCTTTGCACAGTGGCCATGTTTGGCCTTTACCACTACGGACCAATTCTCCGGGCAAAGAGCCGGATTGCCATAGACGACTCACAGCTCGCTGCATTTTAGTATGGATGAATATCTACATTATGAATTGGGAGGGCGTTATGGTAGAGGTGACATTAAAACACTAGTTAAACCTAAATAAAGAGTCGCAGTGTGAACCGAAGCTTAAGGATAATAAGCTGAAGGCAGTTCAAGTGTACCATGACTTGCGAGTTACCGCGATTTCACCACCACCGACTTGCCTCATCGATGCAGAGATCGGCTGATCGCATAGGCCTCCACTCGCCCATCGATTGCTTATTGCCCTTCCTTCCCATTGCAATCTTAGGCCCTAGGACTAATGAACGTCTTACACGTAGCGTGCGGAAGATGAATTCAGCGAAGACACGCTAACAAAACGCAACAGCTCGGCAGCGACATCTCGCTCGCTTCCATGCAATTCATCTTCCGGTGCTCATGCTCACACACAGCATATTGGTGGATCTCACACCATGCTTACTGGGATGAATCTTATGTCTTATTATTCGCACGTGCTGGCTCCGCAAGCGACGGACATTTTTGGGGCTCGGTGTTTGCATTCGAGCTCCATCCGTGCACCGTAGATATTTAGTGACGAGAGGGTACCTTCGACTGGCGCAGCTGTTGCCTCCACACTCGCCGCAGTATTCTTTTTTCTTCGGCTTAAATACGTTATCAGCATTTATACAACATGGGCGCAACGGAAATTCTCCCGATCACGCCTCCGACGGAGGCAAACCCAGGCTTTCAGATCCCAGGGGTCAGTGTGCTTGCCCTTCCGTCTGCAGGTCGCAATTGCGATCATCTGTCGGATGCCTTGTGAAGCCCGTCTCACTCATTGCATAGGAAGATGAACCAAGCGTACCCAGCGTGCAGCTCTTCGACCTCCGCATGTCGCAAAAGTGGCATTCCACGGAAGGATTTCGGTTGCCCAGGGTGCAGAACGCAATCGTAACGGCGGAAGTCAAGCCGGTGCTGTACATGCAGCTTTCGAGCATTCTCTCCAGGCATCCAGCAGAAGGGGAAGTCGTTGTCCAGATTCACTGCACGGGAGTGTGCGGAAGTGTACGCGCTACCCATCAAATCTGTTCATCTTCAAACGTTAGGACGGTTTCTAATCAAACATACCCACTGGCGTAGGATGTCATGTTCTCGACTGGTCTCCGACCTGTATACACAGACCATAATCACATCGCGGGCCACGAAGGCATAGGACGTATCGTCATGGCCCAGGATAAGTCAATCCTTGGCCTACCAGTGGCCGCGCGGTTCCTGGCTTCGCATTGTCGATCTTGCAGCCACTGCTTAGGAGACGCTCCCGAATCGTGCACCCAGCAGCGCTGCTTCACAAAAGACTACAACGGCACCTACCAGCAATTCCTGACTACGCCACTGTCGTCGCTCATGCCCCTGCCGAATTGCGTCTTCGATCCACAATCTTCTTTGCCTCCCAGTCTATATACTGCTGCCCTATGTTCGGGAGCCGCTGCACACAAGGGACTAAGGAAGCTGCAAGCAAGAGCAGGAGATGTTGTTGTGGTCAGCGGGATTGCCGGCGGAATAGGGCATCTGGCGGGCCTTATGCTGAGACATGTTTTCAAAGCAAAGGTGATTGGGATCGACTGGCAACACAAAGCGAAAGCCCTTAGTGCGCGCTCCACGGACATTTACGACGAGTTCATCCCGGCCTATGAAGAAGGGTCATCGTGGGCTTTATTCCAGGATGCCATTGCCGGAGCTTGCCATCGATTGCGTGGAGCGGACACAAAACAGACAAAGCCGGATTCACTCGTTGTTACAGCTGGAGCTATGCTTGCGTACCAGAATGTGACTGATTATGTTCGAATTGGTGGTTGTATTGTATGCATCGGGTATGTACTAACTGCCAAAATGGGCCAAACAAATCTGACTGGTTTTCCTTGTAGGGTGCCCAAGTATGGAGGAGACATACAGTTCCCAATTGCAGACTTGATCGAAAAACAGATCAGGATAGAAGGTACGCTCATGGGAGGATGGGACGAAAGCTACCGTGTGATCGAGTACATTCGATCCGGACTCGTACGTCCAATTGTGACGGAGATAAAATTAGAGGAAGTGCCAGCTTGTTTGGAGGGATTTACGCGTGACGAACATATCGGGAAGATGGTCGTCAACATGGGAAAATAATACCATAGCCGGTGATTGAAGGGGTAAAACTCATTTTTGTATCAATTACCGGTCAGGGAGAGACTCTAGTAAGAAGCCAAAGCCGTAGTTCTCCCAGCCAGCTTCGAGGAGCATCCCATGAGCATCGAGATCAGAGCTCATGGGCATCGTGTTACCCAGAGAAGGCTGCATATAGGGATCGTAACCGGAATGTATAGGAGCATTGCCGATTGTAACCTGAGATACGCTATCGCTTAGGGGGGCTTGTATTGCTGTTGACTGATTGGTCAGGCGGTTCGGAGCAGGTTCTTCCCGAGCTTGTATCAATCGCATAAGATTCTGGTGCAGTCTATGCGCTGCCTGGAAAGGTGTGGACAGCTCCTTCAATACACTTAGACACACAGCGAGGCCATTCTGTGAACGAATTGAGGGAGCTTGTCCAGCATTTAGGTCAAGGCGAAGCAAGACAATGGCTGCTGTGAATGTACAGTGTGTTGCTGTGAGGGGACTGCATCGGAAACTACCGTATGCTTGCTGATATCTCCTTCCAATAGAGCAGATTTGTCTCGCTGAGTCATTGAGTGTTGCCATTGCCTTCGCCGTAATATTACGAGCACCGTGCGGGACTTGAGCTTGCGACACGTCGACTTTTTGTACGAAGGGTTTGGCTAAGAGGACCCACGCAGTGTGATAGACCATCAGCAACGTATATGATTGCGGTATGGTTTCTTCGCCAGGCAGCCGATCTGCACGAAGTTCAGGCGACAAATCGTAGAGCCAAGACTTCAAGTCTAAAGAACATGACTCGAAAAAGGTCAACAGCTGGCTGCCACGTATCTGAGGCTTAGGAGCGTAGCTACATTTGTTGTTAAAACAGATCCTTTGCACCTGCAATTGAACACTGACAGGTTGTTCAGAATCTTCTCCAAGATTTGACAGATTTTGATCAGGGAACGGGTCAGGAGCGATATACGCCTGGTATTACGGGTTGCTTCCCCCATATCGGAGGGATCGAGTGCCATGACAGCCGGAATGTTGGCTGATGCTTGGTAGTCCTGCTAGGAGTAAGCACAACAGAGCGATGCTCGGATGCTGATCAGGTTAAAGGACGTACGGAGAGCGCGCAGACGCGGCCGGTGTAGGTGGAAGAAAGCTTATCATCACAATATAGTCCCCAGTAAATCAGACGTCGCAACTCGGCCTCTTGGTATGAGATCAAATCAGAACCCGCCACGGAAGAAGCATCTAGGTTGAATCCCATATCGATGGCCATCCTATATGCCATTCCTTGGTACAGCCAGCCGCTAGCCTCGGAACCAAAGGCCTTGTTCCGTGTCAGAAGCTGAAGGTATGCGAAGACGGGACGTACATACTACATGGAGCGAACTCATAAGCACGAGCGACTGAATGGTGGTAATGGCAGGTAGCTTCAGGTCGTAATAGAGGAATACTTCGGCCTTCTCGAAGAACAGTTTGCCAGCAGTATTTGAGTCGTCGGGGTCTGAGCGTAGCTGGGGTAGGTCAGAGAAACGTGCGCCAAAGGCCAAGATGCAGCATTCCAGCACGGGACTGTGGTAGCGACCGTGGGAGGCTCTGCTCGCCCTGAACAGGGTCTCGTCAACGACGTGAAGCCACGGATTCTGCCCCTTGAAGTACAGATCTATGAGGAGGGCTTTCAGGGTCTCTGGCACTTGATCGTCAACATCTATAGCAAGCATCTGGCGGTTCAACTCGGCGCGGGGACTGGACACGCTTGCCGTGGTGTTTGTACGGTCGCTCTGGAACTCGAGGCGGCCGCTCGTGGGCCCAAAGTAGCGAATCTCGCCATCCCGCTCGAAGTTGACGGTCTCGTCGAGCGAGAGGGCGCCTTCGAAGGGCTCGACCAGGCTTGCTATGTCGAGGCCGCTGTCCAGGGTGTGGCCTTCGACCGCGATGGCCGCCTCGACGTCGATGGCGTGGGCGCGGAGGACGTCCTCGAGCAGTGCGATGCGGCGGCGGAGGAGCTCGACATAGAATTTGGATGCCGGCTTGCGGCCGTCTTCCTGGGCGCCGTAGTCACACTGGGACC
Organism: Paracamarosporium sp. OC-R06-R3; assembly: GCA_019828545.1. Lineage (NCBI taxonomy): Eukaryota > Fungi > Ascomycota > Dothideomycetes > Pleosporales > Didymosphaeriaceae > Paracamarosporium > Paracamarosporium sp. OC-R06-R3. Next base: position 524,284 of record JACVRA010000161.1, read on the forward strand.
CGCGCTCGAGGCAGCGGAAGCAGGAAGGGCGCGCGGCGTTGCACTTTGTGCGGCGGCGACGACACTCTTCGCAGGCACGGGCAACGTTTTTGCGGGCGCCGCGGACGGGCGGGGGCTGCTGGGCCAGCATCGCGGTCGCGTCGCGAGGAGGCGAGGATGCGAAGCCGCGGGGGCGGGCATGTGTGGGCGCGCCATCGCCTGCTGGACCCTGACGTGACGTCCGCCGACATTTCCGAGGAATATATATTCCATGGCGTCGCCGGGTGCGATAAATATCGTGGTTGCGCCGGGCCTGCTCGACGCTGCCCGTCCTCTCCCCATCCGCTGCCACCATGTCTGGCCTCACCTTCTACAACTACCCCGGCGTCGGCGAGCAGAACAACCGCAACTGCTGGTACTCGCAGGCCGTCCGCATCGGCGACCGCATCGAGTGCTCCGGCCAGGGTGCCCATCTCTCCCCCGGTTTTATTCATTAGTGAGCTGACCCCTGGCCAGGCGGCTGGGCCACCGAAGGCCCCGTGTCCAGCATCCCCCGCGAGATCAACGCCCAGATCGACCAGGCCTTCAAGAACGTCGATGTCGCCTTGCGCACCGCCGGCGGCAAGGGCTGGTCGCAGGTCTACAAGGTCCGCTCCTACCATGTGCCATACAACGGCGAGGCGGGCGAGGCCATGCTGCGCAACTTCAAGAAGTACATGCCCAACCACCAGCCGCTGTATACCTGTGTGGGCGTGCCACGCCTGGGCGAGGACGACATGCGCGTCGAAATCGAGGTCGAGGCATACGACCCAGAAGGCGCTTCAACTTAGTTCCAGTCACTGTATATGACAAAACCAATTCTTTCCATGCAATATCAAGTTCTCTTTCCGAGTCGTGGTGATGAGCCAGGGTCCGTGTCCCATCTCGAGCAACAAGTACTCGTTGCCTAATCAAAACGAAAGTGTCTGTGTCGTATGCTTTGTTTGCCCTTCAAGATACCGCAAGCCATATTGCCAACCATGAGCTCGTTGCAATGCCCATCGCGCCGTCACCTACCGGCATAGTACGGACACTCCGTTGTTAGGAGCTATTCAAGTGAAGACTAGACTCTCTCTCCGCGAAACAACGCCTGCATCTCCAATCCCATCTGATAAACCAGGCGAATCCAATGGCAGGTGATTAGAGAAGCCTCGTCACATCAACAGCCAAGAGTAAAAAGGCTGTCTTCGAAACATCAGACAAGCAACCCAGCTCGAGGGACATAGCAGCCTCTGCTATGTGTCGCACTCTTCTACGACTGATGCGCGCCGTTGAGAAAGCGAGAACTTAGGTAAGCGCCGTAGAAGATAGGTAAGAGCGCCTTGCCTCTATAGAGGCATCCATAATAGTAGCTCAGAAGAAACATTACCAAATGTGTGACGTCCTTCTTTGTATCTGAAATCTCGTCCGAGTGGCTCATAACAGCCTCATGTGGCTTGTCGAGCGCAGCCTCCATGCGCCCGTGCGTTCAAAATCTTCACTTGCTTCGTCTCCCAGCTCCCCGATATCTAGCCGATAGGAAATGCAGCAACGAAAGCCAGCACGTTGAGGCATGTAGTCATGCTCGGAGTCATTCGCCCTTTGTTGTCTTATCGCGCAAGTGTGTTCCGTGGACACGGAAGGGGACGTATCTTAGCGTGCGTTCGGAATATGAAGCCCGCCGACCTATTTCCAGCCATCGGCCGTGACTAGCTTCATACAACGTCTGGAATTCAAAGCCCCCGATAAGCTCCATGTATAAGGGGCCTTGCTTGTCCTGCAACACATTTATGTGCTCAGGCACGATCGCGGGCTATCCATCTCTATCCACAAGGCAAATCTCCAACCACGGGCGTATTCATTCCACCCCACGATGCCTTCCCTTCGACGCTTATGCATCCTTGGCATGCTGTTCTCGTCTGGTAAGTTAGTCTTTTGGCTAGCTTGGTCTGAAAGAAGAAAGCTAACAATTCGCTTCGGCAGCGTTGCTGCAGGGATATGATGTCGGGTACCTGAGCGGCGTGCTCGCCTCCGCTGACTTCACCGATCGATATGGGACCAGCGATGGCAAAGGCGGCCAATACCTAACGTCCAAGACCCGCAGCTTATTCTCGTCGATTATTGTCGTCGGCCAACTCCTCGGTGTCATTTCTTGCTCTTTGTTTACGCAAAAATGTCTGTCGCTACTCAGTCTGATTCTGCTCGCGCTAACCCGTTGTAGTTGGACGTAGGAGGGCGTTGTGGATCGCCACGGCTTGCTATCTGACAGGTGTGGCTATGCAGGTCGCGGGAGGAGCCTATGGCGCCTTCGTTGTTGGCCGCATTTTGCTAGGTGCTGCTGTCGGCACCATATCAGTCATCGTACATAAGGCTCTGCACCCGAGACTTGGACTAAGCTGATTGGATGATGTAGACTCCGTCCTATCTCTTGGAGGCATCCTCGCCTAAAACTCGTGGCCGCTTCATGACTGGGTTTGTCCAGTGCATAACCTCAGGTAACATGATTTCCAATGGCGTTCAGTGGGGAACGTCTCACTACAGAGACTCGAGAAGCTGGCGTAAGAATCCCTTGACAATATCATCTGCGCTGGAAGACACAAGCTCACCATCGAAGGCATTATCATCGGTTTCCAGCTAGCTCTTGCTATCATCATCATCGTTGGATGCTTTATCGTTCCCGAGTCGCCCTCATTTCTGGTGGGAAGTCACAGGATCGATGAAGCCCGACGTTCTTTGCAAATCTTAACGGACAACAAAGCGCACTCCAAGGCGACTGATGAAGCGCTCGAGCGCATAGGAGAATCATTTCGAGGAGAAGAAGGGACCGCCAACATTCTCGAATGCTTCCAAGGCAGCAACCTGCGGCGCACGCTGCTTGGCATGTTCATGGCGTTCTTCAATTCCGCTACTGGTATCACATTCTGGTTCAGCTATGGCACCACTTTCTTCATGGCCGCTGGCCTTTCGAACTCGTTCTGGATTTCCTTCCTCCTTTCTCTCCTCAACGCGGGCTTCACCATTCCGGGGATGTTCTTGATCGACAAGGTTGGACGAAGGAGAACTCTGCTCATAGGTGCTCTTGGGGAAGCTGTCGTGCAACTCGTAGTGGCTATATTGCACAGTGTGAAGCCCGGTAGCGCAGCGAGCAACAATATGCTTATTGCCGGCGTGGTGTTGTTCATTGTATTCTACGCACCGACGTGGGGCAACGGAGGTAAGATGATCGATACTACGTCTGGATCCTTCTGTATGCTAACACCCTACAGGCTGGGCAATTATGACAGAGCCATTCTCAGATCGCGCGCGTATCCCTTCTATGAATATAGTCCTAGTGACATATTGGCTGTGTAACTGGTGGGTCAGCTTTGCGACGCCTTACATCGTGGACGCGGACGCTGGCTCACTTGGCGTTAATGTCTGCTATCTCTGGGCTGCCATGGCAGCCCTCTCCGGCCTCTGGACCTTTTTCTGCGTCCCCGAGTTCGCGAATTTGAATCGCACAGAGGTAAGAAGGGACTTTGAGACGAAACGCAGATGCACACTTGCTGATCCGCAATAGATTGATGCGCTTTTTGAACAGCGCATTCCTGCATTTAAGTCGATCAGCTGGAGAGACGATATCATCCGCAGACGCAACGAAGAACATATGACCGTTATAGTCGGAGAAGAAACTAAGGCGAAATCATTGCCGGTTGTTACAGCTCCCGTGAAGGAGGATTTATAGGACATGGCCATGATTATAGCTTAATATATCGCCTCGTCGTCCTCAGATTTGCAAATAGTGCAGCCGCCTGATCAGAAATATCTGATACGGCGCCAGGCCGGTCGAGGTAAATGTCCCTTTAATTTAATTACATGACCAAGACTCTACTATTTCTGCTAGAGTTGTCTCATTTCCAACGTTACCTAGGAAGACCACGTAGAGGATGCCTGGAAAGCGACTAGTTTCCTCCGTGCAGCGCCAGAGAAGTACGCCTGGCGCCGCCTGGCCAAGAATAGTTGCTCGTCGCATCATCAGACCCTCAACAGCGCCATCCGATGATGTGATGCCACCTTTCGCAATGAGGTAGCGCGGACGTACATTCATGCTCTTGATGACCTGGACTAACGCGTATGCCATCTTCGATCCAACCTCTGGAGGACTCATGCTGCCGTGACTTGTGATAAGAACACGTGATGTCATGAGAAGAACGTCGCGCCCAGCAGCTACGGCTGCGGAAGCGATTTGAGCAGCCTGGCTGATGGCATAGGTAGCTGTCTCGGACGAGGCTATTATTTTGACAACATCTAGTTCAATGGATAATACTAGGTCCCCTCTACGCCCCTTGAGACATTGTAGTTGAGCAGTAGTCTTGGGAACATAGGATCCAGCAACAATCAAACCTCCGGCTTTTTGTTGCTCCCGGGTCAGCCCAAGTTCCGCTAGTGCCAAAGGAGGGATTCTTGCGATGCCAAGTCGAGTGGATACGAAGGCAGCGCCTGTTTGGTAGAGGTACCGCTTCCCGGTTTTAATGGCCTCGAGTATACCTGCCACTACCACGGACATATCCGAGTCTGAAGCGGCTTTGACAATGACTACAGCCTATGATCCTAATTTAATAGAAGCAAGCTTCCTTGTAATAGCTTCAGGGCCACCCTGGCGAATGTCGTTTATAGTAATAGACATAAAGTTCGCTTCACCGAAACGGGAACCGCATTTCTCCATAACGTATTGACAGAGGTTGAAGTTCTTATATCCAAAAGTTGCGTCTTGTGCGAAAGGGGTCTGACAGGCGGGTATGAGCATACCATCGTCCTGAACGTACTGCATGTCATTTATAGTATATCGTCCACCCTGAAGGAAACACGGCGCCACGACCCAAGCATCGAAAGTCCCAAATACCCGCTCGATAGCTTCAAGTTCCTCAGTCAGGTGGCCTCGAAGTGTTGAGTCACCGCGGAGGACAATCTCCACACGCTTCCTAGCCCTGGCCGCCGCTTGTTTGATTTGGGTCGCAATCGATACGATTAATTCGCGCGCGTGGTTCGACGGCAAAGCTCGAGAATTAGTGAGGATGAAGAATCCAGGCGAATCCAAGCTGAACTCAGTATCAAGCGTCCTGGCGTCCCAAGCCGTGAGCTTATGTATGTCGTGACAATTCTGCGTTCCGGTCGGGTCATCGTCAAGGACCACAAGTGTAGGCGTAATTCTAGCACCGATCATTTTTCGAATTTGAGACATCGCGTCCACCGTGCTCTCGGGTGGAAGCGCGGTCAGAGTTTCCTGTAAAGGAATTGGCATGGGTGTTGATAGGGATACTTGTGGTATAGCGACTTTTGTGAAATCTGGCTGGGAGAGAATTGGACTCGCCTATCAAATGTTCCAATACTCTTCAAGATAAGTAACGGAAATAATAATCATAATGCTTGGGAAGCTCTTCGTTCAACATCTTTTCTATCTCGGTAAGACACTGATGTTTCTGATATCTGACTAGCATGGTTTTGATATATGGATTCGAGAGTGTTAATGAAGTTGTCTAGGATAGGTTCGCCGTAGTTGGTCAGATCAGTCCAGATGTCAAAAACTTCACGTGCGTTCTTCGCATGGGAATTTAGCTGGTAGAACTGGTTCTTTAGCATTCCAAAGAAATAACAGATAGGCCAGCATAAACTCATCATCGTCGTCATCGTCTGCTTCTTCTTGGAACTTGTCTCCATCTTCGTCATCCTCGTCCTCGCTCTCAGTTTTGTCCTCGTTATCGTTAGTATCAGAATCAGTGTGGTCTTTTATAGTCTTATTCAACTCCCCATCAAGCGGGTAAACTAAGTACAAAGGCTGAGGCGAAGCAGTCTCCTTAACCTTAAGAGGGCAGTTCATCCAATATACAACTCCAGATCTGGTATCCAGCAAAATAACATCCAGATCCTCCCCGATGAGCAAGCCACCATAAACGAGGCCGATACAGTGTGCTGGAATGTCCCCCCAAATAACCTCAAGACCTTCAGACATCAGGAGCTGTTTTCCGGATGCGATGTCTCTCTATGACGTATCTCCGATCGATGATCCTGCCGCCAGGTAGTCCTCTAGGAACATTTTAATATGGCTTGGTGACGATATAAGATAAGTAGCGAAGTAAGTCGATTACTTCATCCGTTTTGACAAGTCCTTTCGTCACGTCGGGAGTCATATCTTGTTAGTCATCTTAGGGTGCTTCAATAATGTAGGCTAGGTCCATGAGTATGCAAATGAGGAAATCATAGTAGTCTAGTATCGCGGCAACGTACTCGTCACGGCTCCCTAACGGATAAGGAACATAGGTAAGCTGATAAGGGATGACCGGGCTTATTGCTATATGTGCGGGTCTCGGCATTTCGCAAGGACTGGTGCAGCGGGTTATGCAGGTAATCCTAATACAGTACGAAATGTGTACCCCAGCATCTTAGAACGTGGAATGGCGCGCAGCAAAACGCATGCTCGGCAACTGACAAGCGCGTGGACTTTAGACAAACGGGAAAATGCTATGGTCGAAAGACCTGATTACAAAATGTGACCAAGCCCACCCGCAGTTTCACATCCCTTATTGATAATAGATCTCTACACACGCGTTTTATAAATATGGTTGCTTCCGTTAACTTCGTGCTCAAAGCAACTCATGCAAAGCGCCGCGGTGACGCTCTACAAACGTATCACTCAGTAGCTACACCATAAGCGTATCCTGGCTAGAGCCCACCACAGCTCGTTCTAACCCTAGATTTCAACGTACAGAAGCTCGAAAACATGATAACCGCCGCCTTCGCCATATTAGGAACAAGCTTAGAGCAGTCAACGCCGTGGTTCATCGCCTTGAAGATTACTATGTCAAAGAGCCAGTCGCAGGACATTGTTGCGCAGGTATCGCCACCAGTGGTAGACCATGTGAAGACAAGGTCTGGCTTGTGGACTCTTCAATCATCAGTGAGTAATGAGATGAATGAGGGAATAGTCAACGTGAGGGATAAGTGAAAAATGTTCCACATGACGAATAGAGAGACCAGTGCTGGCTCTTCGATATGGATACGCTGGTGCATTTAACATGTGCCCTTATCCGGCTGCATTGGGCTCTGATCCATCCTGTAACAAGTCCGATATCATGCGATGAGTGCTCGACCAGCGTGAACACATACTTACATTAGTTCATTAAACTAAACAATCAATTCGAGGCGGACGACAATCCTTCCGATGACCAGGTCTCGTAACGGTACCTAGGCACTATCATCTTCATGTGTGAACAGCTTCCATGGAGGTGAAGTGACGCATATAGCGGCTGCAATATAGTCCAGACCTTTACTATTGTCCTTTCCTGGTAGTCCGAATGGGCAATTGAATACGTCTTATGCATCTTAACGAGCGTATCATTGTATGGTCCTAATTTTTGTTCGCGGACCTCACGATGTTCGGCAACTGTCAATCTCCGATTCGGGTTCCAGATATTCGTTCGCGTGCGGGTGAGCAAGGATATCTTCCAAGAATATCGTAGTGTCCAACTACCCAACCGGCGTTTTGGAAACGTCGTATGTTACTGCAGTAGCACGAAGTTTGGGACCATCTAGCCGTTGCACGAGATCCCAGGTCTCCAGGAGGAGATCATAACAGCATCGGCTACGGCTCTATTGCCGCTTGCAGCTACGAAATTATCGAGTAGGACGGAATTTAGTATAGTCACGACTGTGCTACAATAACGCTTTCCCTTGGTTACCACCGCTTTCTCCGTGCTGTCCTTAGCGTGACTTCCCGTTACGGATCTGAGAGGAACCACCACGCAGGAACGGCCCGCGCGCTTAAAACTCTAAAGCTTACGGGACGGCCCTTTCCATCGCCTCGATTCATTTTGTTAGACACATACGATGGGTCTAAAAGTAATCTATCAGTACGAAAGGTACAACAAAGTCTCTCCCCTAGAACTTATATCGATCCAGCAGGCGACTTAATTGAACAAATGATCTCATTACGCCCTGCCACGTCGCTCATTCATTTGGGGCATCCGCATTGCTCCAACCCCAAATACTACACTGCCGACGTTGATCTTCGTCACCGAGAGAGCACTAACTGTAGCTGGCGCGGTCGACGACTGCGAAACCGATCGGTCAGCAACCGGAGCATTCGCCATCGTTTTCCTTGCCAGCACAATATGCAAGAGTTGTGGTCGTGTTGAGCCAGATCTCTCCACCTGGTGTGTCCAGATTTGTGTTCTTCTATGTATTGAGACATTCATCTTGGAGATCAGCAACCTACCAAGATGATTCTATACTGGTATAAGAGCGAAGCTCGGCAACATATGAGCTTAGGACAGCCGTAGAGGTTCTGTGGAGTGAAAACTATCATTACTAGCTCGACAAGTATGATTGTTGCTCGGCAAAATAAAATAAGCTAAGATATAAGTATGATAACAAGTGTAGGATATACACTCTAGAAAATAGATGCGTTAAAGGAACATGAAGGGGAGAAAAAGAATTCAAAAGTTGAAGACATAAAAGAGAATCAAAAGAGCGTGTGTGACTCCTACGCACTAGCCTATGGTGTACATGGACACCCATCCGAATCCAACTGCCAATCATTATAATTAAGCTGCACATACTCCGCAGCCTTAATATGTACGACACTCTTCGGGTGGAATGCCTTCATTGTATGGTACTTCGGCGCCTCGGTGATACCCCCGAGCTGTCTCGTCTGGACGCCCCTCTTAGATATTGTACCGCAGTACTCGGGGTAGGCGTCGCAATCGAAGCCGCCGCTATCCTCAGCAGCTTTTAGCGCACAGTACCAGGACTGCTCCTCTTCCATATCAAGGGGCTCGATACTGCAGTCCCAACTGGCTTCACCCCACGTGGGGCCGCCGGTGTCGGGATCGCGTGGCGAGACGGTGGGTATACCGGTGCTGGGGTCGACAACGATGTCTCTGCCTTCTGGGAGGAACATCCAGGCATCGCCGAAGGCCATGAGCTGGCCGCTTTCGTCTTTGTCGCACCAGCGGTGGCCTTCGAGGAGGGGATCTGGGGGTGGTTAGTGCATGTCTTGAGTGAGGTTTTTGCGTGGCAACACTGACCAATGTCGACGAAGCGGATTTTGGAGTTGGGGAACTCGCCCTTCACTTGTGATATGGCGGCCTTAATTAGCGTATTCATAGCTACGATGGCGGCGTTGATCCTGGAGCGCTTGTCGACGTCGAGTTTGGGGCCCAATGGGACAAAGGAAAGGCTGAGAGCGCCGCAGTCTTCGCCAGGAGTGCCAGATTGATCTGCATCGTTGAAGAAGCGGCCGTAGCCGTAAATGAGTAGCCAGTTATCGCTGGTGGCGGGCATTTTCAAGACGGCTCGGTACGTGCTCAAGAGCTTGTTGTACAAGTCTTGGTACTCTTGAGACGATGTCTGCCTAGAGTATTGGCCTGCAGCCACGGACTTCTCAGCGAACTGCATCAGGTTTTCGCATTTGGTGCCTGTTGGTGTTGGTGTCATCAAACACCAGATAGCAATATCGGCGAATTTGACGTCGTTTCCTCCGATCGACAGTGTCATAACGGCATAGTTCTCATTTGAGATTTCCGAAACATATCCTAGCTGGCTTTTGCCGCGTCCGCCACTAGAGTCGGAAGTAATTTGTGAGCAGGTGTCGCCAGTGCAAGCGAGGAAGTTGAAGTTCTTATTTCTAAGATCGCCGGTTTGGTAGAACAGATACCTTGAGTTCGCGTTTGTGCCTTGGAAACAGGCATGCTGTGTATCCCATGTGTTGTCTGTAATGCGAGTGCCAGCCCCGATACCTGATAAAGATGCAGTCAGCATGTGCTACAGAGTTAGTCCCAGGTATATCTTACCAGCACCATAGCTGTCACCTAGCGCAATAAAGTCGGGATAGTCGGGCCATGAGCCACACTTGGTCGCACGTGGGCAGATGGGGCTAGGCGTTGTGCCACCATTGGGATTATTAGGAAGGTTGGGATCAACAGCACCTGCGCCATCATCTGGACCCGGACCAACGCCTCCATCGCCACAATTGCTGTTGAAATATGTAGTTCCGTGACCATTCCTAGGGTGGACAACGTGGTAATCAACACGCTTGGAACCGACGCGCATCTTCGGAAAATGGATATTCTGACCTCGCTCCTTACCGGAAATCCAAGAACTCGAGTACCCAATCCAATTCATCGAGCTGCCAATTGAGGGAACAAAACCGTTGTTCTTCCAGAACTGGACATTGCCGGTATGTTTGTCAATCCAGATGAAATCCACAAGCCCGTCACCGTTGACGTCTGCCCAGCGATGGTTGGGGCGATCGAATCCAACGCTGACTTTGATTTGATTGAGGGGAGTAAGACCAGATAGCCCCTTATTGAGCCAAGCTACTGTCCGACCGTCCGGATCCATGCAAAGATAATCCGCCTTGCCGTCGCCGTCCAGGTCGCCAAAACGTACAGCTAGGTCCGTAAGCCCAGGAGAAGACTTCTGCGGGCAACGGGCGCCAGTGACCGCCGACAGTGGGCCTCCAATATGAGGCCTGGTATCGGTTTGTAATTGGTAATTTTGCCACCATGTAACATCGCCAGTATCTTTGTCAACATGCAGGATGTCGCATCGGCCGTCGCCATCCCAGTCAATAACATGCATAAATTTCCTGTCGACAGCCAGTTCAGCGATGCGACCATAGGAGGTCCAACCCGGCGAATCGTCGGTGCCTCCTCGGAACCAAACACTAATCATTCCTCCTTCCCAGATATAGATCATGTCGTCTACACCGTTGCCTGTCATGTCGCAGAAATGAATACCGTCACCGTTGAGCTTCCTACCCCCAGAGCCAGTGTTCTTCCAGATGGAGAAGGAGTAACCGTAGGTCTTTCCGGACTTGGTTTCGTCCACGCGAATGTAATCTTGGCGGCCAGTTCCGTAGATCCTACCAAACAAGATGTTGTCTCTACTGATATCTGTGTCATCTGGAAATCCCAAATGTGAAATTGAAGCCTGCTCCCAATGCGGTTTCAGGCCTGGTCCATCTTCTTTGTCACCTCGCTGGTTGATATAGATTGTAGTCGAGCCATCGTCGTTGACGAAAACATAGTCGTCTCTGCCATCACCGTTGATATCAAGGAATCGCACACCCGCAATGTCTGTGGAGAGACTATCCCATGTTGGCCCGCCGCCGCTGAGTAGCATGCCTTGCCAGTAGCCTCCGTATTTTTTGATAGGCGCATCTCCGGTACCACCATTGCGATGGCAGTAGACATCACCGAATGGATCTATTCCACAATAGTCAAGCCGGCCGTCGCCATCGACATCACCAAGCCGAACGTTAGCTTGAGCGAACCGATCGCTGTAGATTTGGCCGATGAACTCAAATTTCGGTGGACTACCACCTCGGTTGAGTGAGACGAAGGGAGAGCCTTCCTTGTTAATACAGATAAAGTCATCAAGACCATCCCCGTTAATATCTCCGAAGCGCACACCGCGGCTAAGGCATTCTGGAGTTCCTTGGCCGATAATGTCAACTGGCTCCCAATCGCCAAATTCGCCGTCCCCATAGTTATATCTGTACTGCATATAATTAGAAAAGGAACTGTCGGCCTTCTTGCTTTCCATGAATTCTCTGTCTGCTGGGTCCAAGATCATGATAAATTCATCGCGAGGATAGTCCGCATCGTCGACAGCAACTAACTGTGCAAAGTGAAACTGGTGATAGCCTAACATGGACTTGTTGTGATAGCCCTTGATAGAAAGGATATCTTCCAGCAACAACTCGGATGAGTGAGAGTATGTGCCGTCGTTCCAGCCGATGTCACTCTGGACTGTCTCGGTAGCTGGACCGAAACTGCTTTCGCTCGGCAGGCAAGTTCCAGTATCATTACCACTTTCATAACCTGTATCATTAGGTTCGCTGAGATAGCCTGCGTTGACTACCTCTTGGAAGGCAGTAGCCCAAATGGAAGCCATCATGCTATATCCCAGGTCGTTTGGGTGGGTGACGTCGCTGTAGTCGGCAGGATATGTCAACCAACCCCCGTCCATTTCAGCTAGAACCATCTTTGCGTTTTGAGCTTCGTACTCGGTATACAGTTGCCGAATGCCCTGGTTGGCGACTTCGACGTAGGATGGAGCGTTGCCCGGCGAATAGTTAGGAAGCAAAGTCGAGAGGATGATAGTAACCCCAGGACTTTCTTTGTAAATCAGATCAATCATAGTTCTCAGTCGGTCCGGAATAGACTTGACCCAAGTGAGACCAGGCGTCGGCGTAAGTGAAGCATCGTCGGCTTGAGTACAATCATTTGTACCTGCGTTCAATAGAACAAGGTTGGGTTGCTGTTGCGACATTACGGGATCCATGGCTTGTTGAACGGCAGCGATTTGATAGCCTGGGTGGCCTTCATTTTGGTTATCCGCAAAGTTTCCGTTCTCTTTACTTCCAACATAGTTGACCTCCCAGCCGTTGAACCTGAGCCATTCCCGCAGCGGCTGACGATAACCACCTTGAAGTGCCTGGTCCCCATGATCCACATTCAGACCCTGTGTAATGGAAGCTCCGAGGGGCACTATAGGTGTAAAAAATCAGTAAATGCCATATGTTTCTCAAAAGCACTTACTTATGCGGAGAAGCACTTTGCCATCTTGTCGTTTATTTTTCTTGGAGTTGCTCTGATTGATGTCAAGTCCTGTCAGGTTGTACACAAAGGAGGAGCTGCTGGATTGATTGACAATGGGGATTTCGTCGGAGTGAGGCCAGTAGGGATTGCGTTCCTCATCTGTCAAGGTCATGTTCTCAGGCGCGGTCCAGTTTGCAAGGCTTGTCGGGTACGGGCCATCAGGATCATCCAATAGGATTGTGGAGTTTGTATCGGAGATGCTTGTATTAGGATCAACGGGAGCTGCCAAAGATATGGCGGCAAGGGCAAATTGTACGGCAAAAACATTAAGGTATGATAAAGAGGGACGCATGGTGAGTTGGCAGCTGAGGCGGCAGCTGGCCGGAAATACACGCTGAATGGTAGTTGCGACAAAAAGAGAGTCTATGAATAAAACCTGGTGCCCTGAAGAAGGTAAGTACTAATAGCAGAGACATTAGTGACTTTATATCAAATCAAAAAAACCTTTAAGTGTTAACCTCCTCGGACCCGTGCACGGTCCAGCATGGAATTCCGCGGACATCAGCCTTAGTGGTTTGAGAAATGCTTATCGCCTTCTCGCATCGCGTACTAATCTCACGATAGTTACTATAGTGTTGAGGGGCTTTCCTCTCGGTCGTATGTCTGAAGAAGGCCGCGCGTCTCGGTAACGGCCTTTCTGTCCGCATGCGTTTACAACATAAGCATAACCGCTCTTACAGACCATCTAGAATCGCGGAAGAGCCGGCGTGTCTAGGCGAGCCGAAAATCGATGTGAAAAGACTGAGATCACGTGAATTTCGGCTCGCGCCAACCCGGGGATTGTGGTACAAAAGGGTCCATGGTGCGAATAATTGTATTGCATTCTGGGAACGTAGACCACAGAAGGAAATCTAGAGATATGACCAGTTTGGGATGTTGTCCAAGAATCGATAGTGATTGGTGCATTTAGTGGTCTCATCGCCGTTTCTCATGGTTTTGTGGTGTTGATGACTACACTAAGCAATGAGCTCTCTCCTAATACGGCTAGACCCGGTAGTTGCACGCCACATGCACGTGTCATGGGTCAACGTAGATCGGTTGATTACCCCATGTTAGAAATCTCTTGTCCTAAAATCGATGTGGATCGTATGTGGCGTGAGATACTTGGGGGTTTTCCTCCGGAGATACGCGCCCCCACCATAAGACAGTTTGGTGCCCCGGCGTTATGGTAGGTGGCGTTGCTAAGAGAAATTAAGCGTTCATCTTCTATGGCTTAGCTCTCCTTAAATCCTATCAAGTCGTGTCAATATCTTACTTCTATTGAATGTCTAGTCCAGACTCAACACCTTCTTCTATATTTAGGGCCTGATCTGGTCAGTTCTGGTGAGATGCACGCTGGCATCCGCGAAACTTACGCCTGGACATTGTCAATCGATATCAATTCCATCAATACCCTCATCTTTGGCGACCTGCGCAGCATTAGCGGCAAACAAATTACGGTTGTCAACGATAGCTTGACGCGTCATAGTCACCCCAGAGTTCTCGGTTGAATAAGCCCAGCTGCCGAAAGATACGATACGTTTGACACTGGTCAGATTTTTAAAGGCGCACCACTACTTTTGTTTATCCTTTATGACAACTTCGGAGGATCTAGAGTCAATTCCGGCAAAGCCCCAGTGGATATAGGTGTAGTTGGCTGTGTTGGCCCTTTCAACTTTGTGCCACAGACAATCACAATTCATGTTCTAGGACTCATAATAGCCTAACGTACCCGGCAAGCGAGCTGGCCACCCAACCAACTTTTTGCGACGCGTTACCTTTTAACTATAATGACTCAACCAATTATTACTCAGTCGTCTTCCAACGAAGCAGATTTTAACCTAGCTATCTTAGCTATTAATCAAGGCCAAATTCATAGTAAGCGAAAAGCTGCAACTACGTATAACGTTCCGCGATCCACGCTCCAGACGCGACGCGCTGGAGTCGCTGCGCGACGCGATTGCCAGCCCAACTCAAAGAAGCTTACCAAACTAGAAGAGGAGGTGATTACTAGGCATATACTTGACCTAGATTCGCGAGGATTTGCGCCCTCTCTAGGTGCTGTACGAGATATGGCGAATAAGCTACTTAGTGAGCGCGCTGCTGGCCAGGTTGGCGAAAAGTGGCCAAGGAACTTTGTTAAGCGGACAGATAGCCTTACTACGCGATTTAATCGACCGTACGATCGACAGAGAGCCCTATGTGAGGATCCAGAGACTATTAGGGCTTGGTTCGACCTTGTAGCGCGTACGAAGGCTACCTATGGTATCTGCGACGAGGATACTTTTAACTTCGACGAGACAGGCTTTATGATGGGCAAGATATCAGCTCAGCTCGTTGTTACTGGCTCAGAGAGACGAGGTAGACCAAAGGCTATTCAGCCAGGCAATCGCGAGTGGGTTACTGCAATCCATGGAGTCAACGCTACTGGGTGGGCAATCCCACCCTTCATCATCTTCGCTGGCCAGTACCACCTCTCTGCCTGGTACGAGGAGGATATACCACGTGACTGGGCTATCGCGGTTAGCGATAACGGCTGGACTACGAATAAGCTTGGAGTAGAGTGGCTAAAGCACTTTATCAAGCATACAGTAGAGCGTAGAGTAGGCGCGCGCCAGCTACTTATTCTTGATGGCCATGAGAGCTATAACTCGCTTGAATTTCAACAGCTCTGCAAAGAGAATAATATATATACTCTCTGTATGCCGCCGCATTCGTCGCACCTTCTGCAGCCGCTTGACGTTGGCTGTTTCTCGCCGTTGAAGCGCGCGTACGGGCGGCAGATCGAGAGCCTGATTCGCGACTACATTAACCATATCACGAAGCTAGAGTTTCTACCCGCCTTCTACGCAGCCCATACGCAGTCAATTACAAAGGAGAACATCTGCGCAAGCTTTCGAGGCGCTGGCCTAGTCCCACACGATCCAGAGGCGGTGATATCAAAGCTTAATGTGAAGCTTCGCACGCCAACGCCGCCTGCGCTAGAAGTCACCCTATGGGAAGCCAAAACACCAAGCAACGTACGCGAACTAGGGGCTCAAACAACATTAATTCGCGAGAGGATTAGAAGACATAAGAGCTCATCACCTACTTCTACTATTGCAGCGATCAATCAGCTTGAAAAAGGCGCTGAGGTGATGCTTTATTC
Source organism: Paracamarosporium sp. OC-R06-R3 (assembly GCA_019828545.1). Taxonomy (NCBI): domain Eukaryota; kingdom Fungi; phylum Ascomycota; class Dothideomycetes; order Pleosporales; family Didymosphaeriaceae; genus Paracamarosporium; species Paracamarosporium sp. OC-R06-R3. The sequence goes on from JACVRA010000161.1 coordinate 540,049, forward strand.
AGCTGCGTTGCTCAAGGGTCAAGTCGCCAGCCTCGAGAAAGCAAATAAGGCTGCTATAAAGCGTAGACAGCGCAAAAAAAAGCGGATTCAGCAGCAAGGCACCTTAAAAAAGGCAGATGCAGAGGAGATAATTACTCAAAAGGATGTTGAGCGGCAGTTAGAGGGGGAAATGCGTCAAGGCAAGGTGCGATCAGGTACGAGTCGGCAGGCTTCAGCGCGCTGCAGTCGCTGCAGGGAGACTGGCCATAATGTACGAACATGTGAAAAGGATACTATAGGTACTCCTTTATCTAGCACAGCTTGAATATTAAGATTATCTTATTGCGTTGTTAACATAAAAAGCAACGCGTTGCGAAAAGTTAGTTAGGTGGCCAGCTCACTTGCCTGGCCAGCTCGCTTGCCGGGTACCGATTCTTGGCAGTTGGTGCGCACTGT
>JACVRA010000163.1:0-69977 GCA_019828545.1 Paracamarosporium sp. OC-R06-R3
TCCTTATCTGATCCGTACTGCGTACGAACATTACTAGAATAAACCTCATCCACACGGTGCTTTTGCTAAAGGTACTCCTAATCTCGATATATGTGACATGTCTTTACAATCTCCTATATTAAGAATTTCCGGTGGATTTATTTATCTCAGCTGAACACAACTCACTCCCAGCTCACCCTTAGCCCTAGCTATAGCCAATACTTCATCCTATTACTAGCTGTAAGTCCAGCTTCCTATCTGACTACATTAACATTCTTCCTAAACTATCCTAAACCTGTCTAACGCCCTTTGTCAGCACACAAGCTCTAGGGATTATTGCACTGCTATCCGTAGTTATAATTTTTACATTAAGTACTACGTCAACGCCCTACGAAGGCAAGGAAAGTCGCATACTTTAGTAAAGAGAAATAAAATACTCGTTTCAATTGTCTAGTAGAAAATATTAACGTTTAACCAGTTAACGTTGAAAGACACAATAGTCCGACAGGCCCAGAGATAATTATAATAGTGTAGGGTCTGCTATTGAAGATTTCAACGATGCATTATCTGCGACAGATTTGTTACCACTCAAGACAAGCATGAAGTGTAGCTCTGTATCTATGGGAGGCATCCCATTAGGCTGGGGAATGTCTCGATGTGTTCGTATGCAGTACGGATCAGATAAGGATATCTACTTAANNAGGACAATATACAATCAGTTTTTGGAGTCCCACCCTTTCACCCCGTACGCTGTGTACACCGTACAAAGCTCATGCCAGTTTGCAGTATCTAATGCTCAGCTAGCTAGAGTCCATTCAACACGATGGCCTATTTCGCTGATATCGACGCCACTGCTTGCAGCGTGAAGTAGCGCTCCCATAAAGAGATACCCAGAGCTGAACACATAGTCTCCATCTAACATACTCGTGCCAGTTTCCGGGCGCCTCACAAAGCTAGCAACCCAGCCAGAGGCGTAGGAAGGTGGCTCGCTGCTAGGCATGAAGTATCGATCTCGACTAAACTATTGCGAAACGTGCTTCAGCAGCCTCAATACATGGTTCATGCGTTAAAACCTCTCGTTTTTGGAGGATTGCGACCAGAATATTCTCGGAAAAGACCCCTTTGTATCGTCGACAACTTCAAGGCCGCCATCTAGGGTTTCATTCATAGTATTCTAACTTCGACAATCCCAGTCAGTAATTCATTTACCTAATCAGACGTCTGGAACTCAAAGCTTATCATCGGCAATTGTTCCTAAGTATCAACAAGGTCCCTGGAATGATGGTGGACTGGACAGAAAGAATTGACATATTTCATAACACTCAGCCACCTTATCTAGGTATTGTCCAAGAAATGTTGCCCAGGCGTCACCATGTGCATTATTTGTCCGAGAACTTCTATTTCGTCCGTGACTTATAAGCGAGGAGCTTCAGGAAAGATATCTTAAGTAGCGCTGGCTTAGCAGCCACGCTCATTGGTCCAAAGCGCGATGTACGAAAGCATGGGGTGTGCATCCGACCGTAGCGACTCGGCTCCGACTATCACCGCCATACAGCCTTCTCCGACCTCACTTTAAGTAAAGAACACAAGATAATACCTTCCCTTCATCATGAGCGTTAATCCATTTCTAAGTTGCCTTTCCGCTTAAAAGAGTACCGCCGCAAGTCGTATCCCAGGATATATGATACGAATATTTGGTTGTTTATAGACACTTTTCCTGCAGCTACAGCTGTTTCAAGCACAGGAATCAAACGTTCGTCACCACCATGGCTCATCAAGGTACTTCCGGGAGCAAAAACATCATCATTCTTGGTGGTTCTTATGGCGGCATTTCTGTCGCTCATCACTTACTGAAACATGCCTTACCCGTCTTACAACCGAAGCAAGCATATAAAGTCATTATGGTTAGCACAGCCTCAGAAGCAATGTGCAGGCAGGCCTGCCCTCGCGCTCTTATTTCAGACGAATTTTTTCCACAGGACAAGCTCTTTGTTAGCATACCGAAACAATTCGAACAATATCCCACAGACTATTTTGAGTTCATCCAGGGCTCTTCGACAGCTGTTGATCATCAACAGCGTATAGTGACCATCGAGACGTCCGTGGGTGGTCATACGCAAACACTCGCTTTTCATGCTCTCATCATCGCTACAGGCGCATCTACGCCTTCTCCACTGTTTGGATTCAATAGCAACGATGAGAACGTCCTTCGCGAAACGTGGGCTGAGTTTCGCAGTGGACTAGACACAGCAAAGAGCATTGTCATCGCAGGTGGAGGCCCCGCCGGCGTGGAAACGGCAGGCGAGTTAGGTGAACATCTCAACGGTCGCCCTGTATTCTTCAGCTCAAAGCTTCAAAGCCCCAAAGTCTCAATTACCGTGGTAACTTCTGCCGCAAACATCCTTCCCAACCTTCGGCCCTCGATTGCGAAGAACGCTGAGGAGTATCTGGCCAAAGTTGGTGTCACCGTCATCAAAAACAAAAGAGTCGTGACTGTGGTCCCAAATAACGCTGGAGCACACATAGATAAGGTCACTTCCAAGACTACCCTTACTCTGGATGATGATACCACTCTCGAAGCCGACCTCTTCATTCCCGCTACCGGTTATAGTCCGAATACTCAGTTCCTCTCCAAGGATATTCTGGATCCCTCTACTGGTCAAGTGGAGACCAATTCATCTACTCTTCGCGTCGACAAAGGCGGTCCACGAATCTACGCCATTGGTGATGTGTCCAATTATGCTCGGCCTGCTGTGCACAGCATTATAGCAGCGGTGCCGGTCCTCGCCATGAACATCAAACGTGACCTGCTACTTGCTGCTGGTAAACCAGACAGTGAAGTACCTAGAGAAAAGGTATTCAGGGAAGAGAAAAGAGAGATGCAACTGGTGCCGATAGGGAGGTCGAAGGGCGTAGGAGCGGTTATGGGGTGGCGCCTACCTAGCTGGGCAGTCTGGATACTCAAAGGAAGAGATTACTGGCTTTGGACCGTTGAATCGGTGTGGAGTGGGAAACAATGGGTAAAAGAGGGTTGATGTCTAAATCGCGTTCTGCATTCTCAAGTTACCTTGTTATGGAGACGATGTAGCGCCGCGTTGTATGATGAATTATTCGAGGTTATTTGATCAAACCGTATTTCACCCTAGCCTTGGACCCATGGAATGTTCTATGATGGAGCAAGATTTTGGAAAGAAGAAAAAAGAGAGAGAAGTGTATAGTTTGGTGGGTCGAGTACTTCTCAGTCCAAGCTGTAATCACGCGGCTCAACCCCGCGGACTTCCCCGCTTTGCCTTTTCGAGCTCTCATCATGGGAATTTCTTTCCCCGTTGCGTGATTCTCCAAACCCTAAGCCTAAAGTGACAGGTACGAGCTGGAGCAATTACAAATCAGAAATTGTACTATCTTGCAGCCGTCCACCACGATGACTCTTCCTGATTGGTGACTCATTTTGACATCCACTCCTATCACCATCTTTATAAAGCGTACACGTGCAATGCTCTTGAGATCCATTGCTCAGCATTCCATTGGTCACCAAGATGCAACTCCAATTCACCACCCTTGATGTCTTCACCAAAACACGCTACGTGGGCAACCCGCTTGGTGTAGTTCGGGTGCCAGCAACACTCCGTTCTCGACTTTCCGAGCACCAGAAGCAAAGAATCGCCAACGAGTTCAACCTCTCAGAAATCACATTTTTGCACGAGCCCACGCCAGAAGAACCTGAAATTGCCGACTATGATATATTCACGGCCCAATCGCGAATGACCTTCGCGGGCCACCCTACCATTGGGACGAGTATATACGTCGCCACACACGCATCTGCATATGCCAACGTCAAGAAGCTCCGCACTATCGCGGGAATCATCCCTTTCGAGTTTGAAAAGGACCTGGGCACGTCGACTGTTGGAATCCCTCACGATGTGTACTTCCACAAGAACCATCTTCTTCCGCACCCGTTCCCGGAACTAAACGGTTCAGACTCACCAAATGTTCCTTTGGTCTCCATCGTGAAGGGCATGGCGTTCAACTTAATCCGCATGAAAGACGTGAAGGCGCTTGCTGTTCCTACCCAAGGTCTTCTACCTTTGGCGAAGCTTTACGCCGGCGAGCACCTCGACAAGGGTAGTGGGTGGGACATTGGGTATACAGGCAGCTTTTACTATGCTGACTTAGGCTACGACGACAAGGAACCCGGGGTGCGACAGCTACGCACTCGGAGTCTGGGGAGCAGAGAGGATCCCGGCACGGGAAGTGCGAGCTGTGACCTCGCCGCTTATCTCAGTCTGACCGAGGAGGGAGACAAAAAGAGGCGATTTCATCTCACGCAAGGTGTGGAAATGGGACGGAGGTGCGATATCTATGTGGATGTTGTCTTGAAGGAGGGAGGAAAGGAGATCGAGGAGGTGAAGATGAGGGGGGCGGCGGTGGAGGTCATGGAGGGGGTTTTGACTGTGGACGAATAGAGCTCCCATGCGTGCAATGCGATATTACAACACTGCCTTGGGCGTCGAGACGAGATGCAATGTGTGATGAGTGTCGATGGTCGCGGACCAGGTCCCACGGAGCCTCGGCTCGTCCCGAGTGCGTCACTAGCGGCGTCTGCCCTCCAAAAAATTATCTCGCGGCTCTGAGCTCCGCCAACCCCACGCCAACATGCTCACCGAGCACTTCGTCGCGTCCATATCCGCCCAGACGAAAGCAAACACGGGCGTGACCAAGGATGCCGGCATCTTCTTGCACGAGTTCCAACCGCTTGCCGCCCAGCGCCATGTCTTCAAGAAGAGCGCAACGGCGCAGAACGGGCTTGCCGTGAGCCGCTCGCACATATTCGCGGCACAGGCGGAGAAGGCAGTCGTGCACGTGTATAGCAGGGACAAGGGGAACCAGGAGGCCATTGTGCCGTTCCCAGAGCGCATCCACAGCATTGCGCTCGCGGCCAAGGACACGGTGCTGCTGCTGGGCACCGAGAGTGGCAGAGTGCTGGCCTGGGAGGTTAGCAACACCCTACATTGCCCATGCTGCGACTTTGCTAACCGCCTCCAAGATATGCTCCGGTCGTCTTGTGTCGACGTCCGCCTCGCATCTTCAGCCCGTGACGTCCCTCGCCGTCGATCCCACCTCCGCCTTTTTCCTCTCCGGCTCGCCAGATGCCATGATCCACGTCTGGGCCCTTCCGGCCATCCTCTCCTTCTCGCCGGACTCGTCGCGTTCACCTGTGCATACCCTTTCCAACCACCGTGGTCCAATCTCGTCCATTGTCTGTGGCCACAGCTCCAGCAGCGCCAACATTGCCGTCTCCACCTCCGAGGACAAGTCGGCGATAGTATGGGACTACCACAACGGACAATTGCTACGAACGTATTTGCTTCCAGACCTGCCGCAGGCCACGACTCTCGACCCCGCCGACCGCGCCTTCTACCTGGCGTACGCAGATGGAAGTCTGCAAACGGTCAACTTCTACGACGATATGCAAAAGACCACCCCAACGGATACTCTCCGAGATACCGCGTCATCGCATCGTCCTATACAACCCTCTACCAAGACAAGATTCAATGCAGAATCGCAAAAGCTGGGGGCTGCCCTCGCTTTGAGCTTGACCTGGGATGGACAGACGCTGGTCTCAGGACATACAACAGGCAAAGTGGCTGTATGGGACGCTGCGAAGGGCAATTATCTGTCGACAGCGACGAATTTGCCGGGACCTGTGACGAACTTGACATTTCTGGAACCCAACGGGTTCCCAACCGCAACAGAACCTACCTTTAAAGTCCACTCCGTAGTGAAGCCTAAGCAGGACAGTGGAGCGACTAATGGCAACGCGCTTGTCCCGCCAAACTACGTTTTGAGTATGCAACTCAATGGTCAACTATATAGGCCTGCCATTTCCGCAACGGAAGCAGTAGCGAAGAAGAGTGCTTTCGAGGAAGCTTTAGTGCATCCTAGCTTCCCACAAGCTATGCTCGAAGCAAGTCTTGCTGAACTTGCGTCATGGAGTGTTCCAGCAAGCGGAGGGGTGGCTCCAGCTGCTGACTTTCTTTCTTTGAGTACAACAGAGGAGGTGCAGGATGTATCAAACTCCACGCAATCCGACGAAGTAAAGTCGTTAAAGAAGCAGCTCGCCAGTCTACAACGTATCCAGAAAGTCACTTTCCAACAACTCTCAGAGCTGCGAGAGGAAAAAGAACACTTTCTGAGCGAGGAGCGAAAGCGTTCACAACGCACCAAAGCCAAATCCAAAGGCAATCCCGCAAACGGCGGTACCAGTGATGTGGAAATGAGCGACAATGTCTCAGGGGAGTCAGGATCAGACCACACTGCGTCCGACGATGACAATTCTTCCGACGGTAGTTTTGAAGCCGCTTCTTCCGAATGAGATGACCCTGGGAAGTAGTCAAGCGTACTTGATCCTCCTGCTCGGTACGAAGCTACCACAGACAAGTCGTCAATGGGCCGTCTGCACCAATATATGATCTGAAGATGTTACGAGAGCCAGAGCGTGTACCGTCCAAGGCATCTTAACTGAAGAGTCCCTGTCTTATGAGAACCATCAATCCATACTGTTACACAGACGCCAAATCGGAGACCATCGCCTGCGGTTCACTTTGTTCGACAGTCCTTCCCGGTGCCGGTTGGTTGAGAGCGCACGGCTTCAGAGTGGCTGACTTCTGTATCATCAAACGCGCGAACGAAGCACGCAAAGCTCCGAGGCCCCTCCGTTCGTCACGTTATGCACTTTGAAACCTGGCTGCGCTCATCTCAACCACAAAGCGCGCAGCGCCCCATCTCCAGCGAGTGACCCGAAAACGCCTGCAGCGCCCAAGCTTCCTCGCCTCACTCTCCAATTCCCACCGTCCCACGTGTATCCCTGACGAATCTGATGTCTCGGAAGCTGCAACCGCAACGGACGCCCCTCTTCGATATTACGATGCCTCGTACAGCAGCACTACGGGTGGGCACTGGACATAGGGAAAAGCGGGGTAGCACGCCGTGTCGGCGCACACACGGTGCGATTCTTGATGAGCCAGACGCCCGTCATCTGTTCAGCTCCGTGGGCGGGCGTGATCTGCTGAGCAAGCAGTTGCTGCGTGGCGCAGGTTGCGCCGATGCTGTGCTACGAGATGTGGGCGGGTCTGTGGGTCACTAGGGGAGGCGGTCGTGCAGAGGGGAGGATCCTGCCTATTCGACTCTAGATGGGAACTCGAGGGGAGAGACGTAAGGGAACAGCGAGGCGACCATGTTACAATAGTGGTAGTGGGCCGCGGCCGGTTCAGATGGCGAAGGAGGGCTCGTCCGCAGTGTATCGAGCCCCGGCTGGCTCCATGGTAGAACCATCTCGTAGACGCCGATGTGGAGCCTTCCCGCCCACGCCTAGATTGCGCACAAGAAAGACGGTGAACACTTTTGATCGATTCGCAATGGAATCTTCCGTGCATCCTGGGGCGCTGGCTTCGTGCATGACCTGCCCTGCCCTGCCTAGCCCAGCTCAGCGCATGCTGCGCGTGACGGCCCATACATACATCCCTCATGCCTCCTCAACATGTTTTGTTTTTTTCTCGTGTCCGAGTCTCTGCTGCACAGTGCCTGCACCCCGTCACCGTGCGCGTCTGCAGCTTGTTCCGAGTCAGTCAGGCAGTCGAGCAATCGGTCAATTAGTCTGTTCGTCGGGATGTGCCTTGGTCAATTAACGTCCCCTCACCGTGTACGAACTGCTGCAGCATGCAAACGCCGTGGATGGTCTTTTGCCCTGCCCTGCCCTGCCCCGCCCCGTCCTGAGTGGATTAACAAAATGTACTCGCATCTCAAAACGTTCACTCTCTGCTTGGAAACCCGCGGCCCAACATTACCAAGGCCCTGACGGTATACTTGCAGGGCCGCATCCGTGGTTTGGGTGCGCTGCAGTACACCAGCAAAGTCGATACAAAGACTAGCGTCGTCTGGAGTATCGGTAGGCCTAGGAGCGCACAAGCAGCTCGAGCTCCAAGACATGTAACCAGCGGCGCGAAAGGGAACAGTAACAAGGTACGGGGTACATGGTATGGTCAGTCAAAGACATGATCAGATGAGCTACCATGGTAGGCCAATTGTATTGCGCTACTGAGGTGTCATATTGTAATTTCTGGCAGCTCCCTAGCATCTATCTAAACTCTCTGCGATCAAATGACTAGAAACATGACGCGTACATCGACGGTGATGTCGACAAGACCCGAGTGACACGAACATTAGCCATGCAGCATGCGCCCAGTGGCCCGCCTATGTTTTCTAGTCATCCTCTCTAGCTCATCCCTTTGATTCGTTCTGGCTGGCTATATCCGAAGCGTCTGTGTCGCGCCCGTCACGAATTTTCGCATTCCCAGCAAAGGTCGACGGAAGTTGTGTCGAGTCTCGGATAGCGAGTAGTCTTTGAACTAGTGATCGGGAAAGCTCGACGAGAGGTAGACGCTATGTCACAAGGTTGGACTCTGTGATGTGTTCTCTCGTAACACAGCCCACAAAGCGTCCACGTCTCGACCCCACTGTTGTACGAGCGCAACAGGCAACTGGACAGGAAAGTTTAGAACGGCTACGAGAGACCGCGCATACCAAATATTCGCTCAAGTGTGAAATGGCCGTGATTAAACAAAGCGGCAATGAACATATCTCCTAGAAGAGAAACCGAGAGTACGTGTGTATGTTCAAGATGCACCCGTGGAGGTCGATAGTCTTGGTCGTTACTTCATCATCCTCGCGGGAGGCTCCTTGCAATCTGGTATGAAGTAAAGTAGAGATCCACCAAATTCAAATTTTGCTATCGAAACAAACCCGAAAACTGATTAACAATGGTATCGTCGTTAGTCGTGGTAAAGCCTTGACCCTAGAGGCCAGGAAATGATGAGGGCACTGAAAGCAAACACTGCTCGATGAACGCCGGCGCTAGTTGCTAAAATGATGGAACGGACCTCCAAGAAGCGAGGACGGAAGTCCATTTAACGAAAACCGTACTAGTGTGAGGCAGATTTGTGTCGTCCTTTGCTGCCCGTCCGGTATTCATGAGGTGACCATTCTTCGGGCTGGAATGCCGGATTCATGAAGTGACAAGTGTTGAAATGTGAACTATCATGATTAGTACACGAAGAAGCAAAGAGGACCAAACAATCTTACTTCCGGAATATGTTGGTCTGGAAAGGGAGTGCCTCGCCTGTACCAAAGCCTGGCTCCAGTTCGTAAATCGAAGGCCTAAAGGGCCCTCCTCGCGTGATAGAGAGAGGCGACCGATCGATGTTGACCGGTGGCGGTGGAGCTGGGCGGAACGGAAGCTGTACAGGTGGCTGTTCCATCTGGAGGCTGTGATGGCTCGCCGGACTCTGATGGCTCATCGGGCTAGCGTGTACAGGAGACATGAAATCCTGATGAGATGCAGACACAGGGGCGATTTGGGGCTGCGGGGCCGGTGTCGGGTCATAATCGTAAGTGGCTTGCGTCCAACGCTCTTGTTGAAAGTCCTGGTCCATGGCCTGGAAGCGATTATGTGAATACATGCCAGGAATCATAGATAGGAGACGGGCGTCCGGTGGGGTTGCTTCGAAATTGGGGTTGTCGTAGGCAAGGGCAACATGTATCGGCGATTGCTCTGTCGGGGCAGGGAAGTCCTCGGCCTTGTAGAGGATGTCATAATGGCCGGGACGATAAAGCAGGCGAATCATGGGAAGTAGGCCGTTGAAATTCGCCGGCTGGGAAAATTCGGTGGCGTTCACCTCGTCGCCGATGGAGCGATCCAGGTACAGGATCTCTAGACCGATGCCGGCTGGTTTGACGAGAGCTTCCGAAAGCGCAGCCACAGCCACATTGTCTATTTCGCAGACGGCAGCCTCGATGTTCTGCGAGCAGTAACTCCTCAGGTCGGTTGGAATGTAATGCTGATACTCATCCGCCCGCGACCGAATCCAGGCACTGGCGAGGAGCTTTTTTTTTTTTTCGTCAGAGCAGTCAGCAAACGTAGGTTGAATGCTTGCATACCTTTATGTACGTTATGATGGCCATGGAGACGGACATGTCGTTGAAGGCCTCAAGAAGCAGGCTTGAACCGTTGCCGACCTGCAGCGAGCCGCTGAGCCTGCGAAGTAGACCGTAGGCTTCGTCGGCAAAGTCGATGTAGACGTCCTCGGTGAAGCCCGCGAGGTTGAGGAGGTTGCTCATGGAAACCAAGCGAGCCTCCTCGACTTGGAACTTTGCGGCATCGCCCACATGGAGCAGGGCCTCGAAGTAGCCAAAGGCGATTGCTGTGCACGGGGGGGGTCAATGCAACGACGGCGGGCGGGCAGGGCGTCACTCACCTCGCCATCCGCAGTGGCCGTCGCCTCTGCAGGTGCGGAAGAAGGCATACTTGTGGGGCAGGGCGGCCGTCTTGACCCTGTAAATGGGGTCTGCATTGGCGTACTCGGTCGCGATGGCACTGCTGCTCTGGCGGTCGCCGACGAGCGGGCCCTGCAAAGGTCAGCGGGCTCGGGGGAGGGGCACGGGCGGCGACTGACGGTGGCCTCGGGCTGGTACTGGTTGCTGAGGCGCTGGAGCTGGGCAAACTCGTCCTCCGGGGTCAGGAAGGCGGCGTCTGGCATGCTGGCGGTCGACGTGTAGTTGAAGTGGCCCGCGTGCGGGTGTTGGTGGTAGCGGGCGGAGGCTAGCTCCGGCGGGCGGAAGGGCAGGTGCGGAGCGCCAAACGCGAGCGCTGATTCGTGGTAGTGGGCAGCGGCGGGAGCGTGCCCAAAGGCCTGGAAAGGACCCCCGGACATGGCCATGGCGAGGGAATGCGCTCGGGGAGCTGGTGCTGGCGAGCGCGGTGTTGATGAGAGGGCGACGGCTGTCGCGGGCGGGACGGGAGGTGACGGGCGGGCAATTGGATGCTGGTATTCCACAGCGTCCTCGGCAACACAGCACTGGCTAGCTTGTCCACGAGCTGCCCGGGGGACTCAGTCTCTTTAGTAGGCCGTCGTTGTCGTGCAACCCTCCTCAGGGGGCGCCTCAATATACCGGGCGCCGCTGCTGCTGCTGCCAGGCACCAGAAAGACTCGCCGCCGTCGCACCAGGAGCTCCAGAGGCGCCGTGTCGACGTCCATCCGTGCCGCCGCCGCCTCATGCACATCGAAGGATGGGGCTGCTGATGTGAAACCGCGACGAGGGCAGGCCAGCAAAAGAAATGCGCTCGTGGCCGCCGCCTGCCACACCCTCTCTGCGCGCCGACCAAGCGAGACGTCTCTGCGCGAGGTCCCAATGCCCCAATGTCCCAATGCCCCAATGTCCCAATGTCCCAACGCCGCCTGGGTGTGTGCCATCATCATGATTCGCCCGACGCGGCAATCAAAAGGAACGCTTGACGCGACTCTTCTCCCCACGCTGCACCCGCCGCAGCTTTCAGGTCGCCGTGCGGCTCGCTTATGTCCACCGTCGAGCCTTGCCGCTTCCCCGACAAATCATCGCTGCATGCCATCCCACAAACCTGAGTTGCGGATGCGCGTGCGAACCACATCGTCCTCATCACACTGCATCACAGAAACTGAGCGGGGTGCCCGGACGTCCGCGCAGCCGGTTGCTACTGCTGCAAGCTCCGCTATCTGCCGTGCTACACTGACTCCCGAGCTTCTCCGCCGCCGTCCAAAGGGAAACTCCTGCCTTGTCCCACCTGCGTCACCACCTCTGCTCTCCTCCCCTGGGCGACATGAACCGCATGTTTCAATCCATCAGGTTAGACACGCCTGCGTGACGGTATCGTGCAACTCTAGGTCCCGTGGCATCCTCCCAAATCCCAGTCCTTGGTTGTTTGTGACATGGCTCACAGACGCTACCCATCTGCAAGTCATCCTTTGCTGCCACCTCCAAGCAGTCGTCCCAGACCCTTGCCTTTCGGAGCACGTCCGTGCTTGGGTGCCAGGCCATTGAGGCTCGGTTGGATTGGCCCGCCGCTCTGCCCATACGACGCACCGCCGTCGTCCGACCTGAACCCCTCTCCGTCATTCAAGACCGTGGCCCACAGCGATCCAATGGCGGCACTCCACTCTTGCATTGCTTGCGCCCGATCCATGTCCGTACTACTCTCGATCTCCACCGTACCGGTCTGCTGGTTGATCTTGCCGCGAAGGCTTTTGTCGACAATCAGGAAGCTAACTATATCCTGGACCTCGGGAAGGGAGATTTTGAGCTGCTTCGATATGAATGCGAGCGTAAACCGCGTGTAGGGAGCAACAAGCTTGATCACGGCTTTCGTTCTAACATTCCGCGTGACTTCGTCGATGTTCTCAGCAATGAAAGGGTCTTGAAGCAGGTCCTGGTTGTTCTTCAGGATTTTCTCGTATTCGCGGATATCTTCGCGCTGATAGGCATTGACTAGGTCTGTCATGGTGGAAATACGAGGGTCATTCTGATACGGCTTGGTCTCCTGAGAATCGAACGGGTTAATGTTCGAACCCGAGAGCATGGTTGCGAGCACCAGGTATTTCAGCACTTGGATTCGTTGGAGAGACCCAGCCTCGTCGTAGTTTCGGAAGCTCTCGAAGAAGTCACTCTGTGCTCCCTTCCAATTTTCTGTCTCGAATTAGTCATGGCAGCCACTCTAGACCGTTCTACTTCTTACCCTCGCTCATATGCATCTTGCCACCGCACTCACGGATGATCCCCATGATTTTGGGGTGGGGCACGGCTGACTTGACCTTGAGAGCTCGTTGGTAGAGGGCCTGTGGATTGGTCAGAGGGGAAAGCGCAGGAGTTTGGATTAACAATGACACGGACCTTTAAGCGCTTGTTGTTTCGTGTGTCTGCATACATGAGAATTTCCAAGGAATACACCTCCAGCGAGTAGGTGCCTTTACTCGGGTCGTCGGTGCCGTCTTCTTTCTGGCATGCCTTGTGCAACTCTCGGACTTTCTCAGTCAATTGCCGGTAATCCTTTCTTTCCAACCAAAGTCGCGCCAGTTTGATGTTCGTCTTCAGCCAGAGCCGCTCATTATTGGTACTCTGAAATGTGTCGAGCGTGAGGGCATAGAACTTCTCCATGCAGCGATGCGCCTCGGGATCCTCGGCGGCCTTCTCTATGAAGTCTAGCATATTGTTGATAGACTGTTCAGAGTAGTTACGCGTGACGGCGGACTTGACGTAGGTGAGGAGTTCTTTGTAGTGGTCCACCGCCTGTTCGTTGGTTAGCTTCGTGAGATGTGGTGACGTGGAGGTGATTGACCTTGTCGTAGAGTGCAAGTTTGAATTCAAGCTTGATAGCCTGTTTCAAACCCTTGAAACCCCTGCAAACAATCAGCCATAATCCTCCATAAAATGTGCTGCATCCTACCAATCGCTCTTCTCTTCTTCCAGAGCGGGTATGCCCAGGAACTCTTCAATGGCCGCCTCCGGTTCGTCGCCCTTCAGTTGCTTTGCGTTGTAGTATTTGTTCTCGATACCGACATCGCCGCTCTGCTCTTCGTCGTCATCTTCATACTCGAAGTCGTACCTGTTGCCCGTTAGACTAGACGTCAAGATAACGTGTGTTGCACTTACTCCTCCTCAGAGTCCTGCATGAAATCATCGTCGTCGGACATTGTGACGAACGAATGGCAGTATGGGTAGTGTGTGGATCAGGGATGGTTCGTAGCTGGTGGCGGAGCTGCGTTGTTGTTGAAAGGTACGTGATGGAGTTGTTCAATAGTGCGGTGAGATACAGCTTCGCGGTCGCGGTTGCCTTGTACGGGCAGGCGAGGTTCCCGCCCCGCCTTAGTCATGCCCATGGAGGGGCTTCACTCGCACGCACCCATCCACACCCGCGTGCATATACTCATACAGTGACTTATATGATCTGCGTCCAGGTTTTTGATGTTTTTTCTACATGTACAACAGGAAGTGTGGTGAAGAGAGTGGGTAAGCTAGGGTGTTTCCTTAGGAAGTTCGGCAGCATGTTACAAGGGAAGCAAGCTCGCATAGCAGACCTGAGGTAGCACGTTTCTGAAGAAAACACGAATCTGTTCTGGGGCTACAAGCAACAAGCAACAAGCTGAGGACATCGGCCCTCTATGCAGGCAACCTCCAGCGGCCTTCTCCCAAGCGCCGTGTCTACGTGCTGGACTGGTGAAGCTGGCGTAGATGGGAAGCGGATCTTGAACTAGTGCATCGTGCTAGAATCGATCAAATGTGGAGCTGGATGGGGAGAAGACTGGCATGTTATCCGAGATTCTGGCTTGGTTCATGACGTTGAGATGGCCAGAGTTTGGGTCTGAAGACGAGCTTGAGGTAGAATTTTGCCGTGGACTGCGCCAGCGCGGATGCTGGTGCCAAAGCAGGTACGCACGCGTGTGCTGGCATAGGCGATGATCTGCTGCCTTTGTGCTGTCTGTCTTGCACTCGGCCCACCCCCATCATCCCTACAACAACAACGGCGACGACAACGACCACCTACCGCCACAGCTCTCCACACGCATTGCTATCTCGGTAAGTGCCCATCTCGCCCGCGCCGTCAAGCGCCGACCGGCATGGCAGCCGGCAGTCCAGGCGGGTGCCAGCGTGCGCCACGGCGAATGGGTGGAGAGGCGAACGCCCAGACTAACCCGTCCAGTCCACCTCGCTATCCATCCCGTTGCGACTCCAGCCCAGCCTCTGGAGCGCCCTCACCTTCGCTCTCAACATCCTTAACCGCCCTCCTACGCTCCCTCGCCCCCGTGCGACTTTCGCTGTCCTCCCTCGCGCCTCGCCACGCCCGCGACCACCAACCCGTCCCCGTACCACCTCCACCTAAGCGCTCTCGTCCCTAGCAACCCGGTGCGAATCCATCGCTACCAGCGACCCACGTCTCCGCGATGCCGCTCTGTGGTGGAACAAAGTCTGTGCAGCGCAAGCTAGTGCTCCTGTACGTCGTCCACCGTGTCGAGGGAGAATCAGCCATGTGACAGGCGCGACTAACAGCTTCCTATAGCGGCGACGGTGCTTGCGGCAAGACATCACTGCTCAATGTCTTCACGAGAGGGTACGTGTCTTTCCACGCGCCCCTGCAGTGTCCTGATCGATCAAGTCAGCTAACATTACGCCATTCAGCTACTTCCCGACGGTATAGTAAGTCGTGCTGCCTCCTCTACACTAGCGCCTTGCGTTGACCCCACGCCCTGTAGCGAGCCTACCGTCTTTGAGAACTACGTACATGACATCTTTATCGACAACACGCATGTGGAACTCAGCCTCTGGGACACTGCCGGGCAGGAAGAGTTCGATAGGCTACGGTCGCTTAGCTACGATGATACCCACGCGATAATGCTCTGCTTCAGCGTCGATTCTCCTGATTCGCTCGAGAACGTCGAAACAAAGTGGGTCTCAGAGATCGCAGAAAACTGCCCCGGCGTCAAGCTTGTCTTGGTCGCCCTAAAGTGCGATCTGCGAAAGAAGGATGAAGACGACGAGACACAGCCTGAGAAGCCCCTGATTCAGTATGACGAGGGCCTCAAAGTCGCAGAAAGGATCAAGGCCCTTCGATACCTAGGTATGTTTCCGATAGCTTGTAGACACTTCCGTACTGATTAGATCAGAATGCTCTGCCATGAAGAATCGAGGTGTGAACGAAGCATTCACAGAAGCTGCACGTGTTGCTTTGTCAGTCAAGACAAACAAGGATCAGAGCAGCAGCTGCACCGTCATGTAATGCTTCGGCTTTCGACTAGTTGCCAGATGCGACTCATCAGACGACTTATACTCCTCTTCACGTCGCTCTTCTTCAACCTCTTCAATACCCTTCTTCATCTTTTGTTTTGCACTTTGCTGAAGTTTCTTTTTACAGGGAAAAACTGTTGGATAGCGTCGCGCTTTGGTCTTGGCCTTGGACTTATCATTCATGAAGCCGGAATCGGTCGTGGTCACGAGCCTGATCCTCTCCTTGTCCTCCTGCCAGCTTGTTGGCTTTGGCCCGATTTTCCTCTCTCTCTTCCTCTTTCTCCCTTTCTCTCGTTCTCTTCTACCCTTCAAATGTACATAAGCGTTTTATTGGCCACCTTCAAATATCCTAGTCGGATACATATGAAGGTAAGCCTTTTTAGTTTGATTTAGTACATGCTGGAACGAGAAGACTGATTTGCGGTCAAACCTTATGACCATAGAATACATACTCCTGCTTCATGGGTCCTCTTAATGTATCTCGCTTCATGTCAACTTCCTGCATTCCTACATCGGAAGACGATTGCTCTCACATTGCGTCTAGACCCAGGATTCATTTTGCATAAGTTGTTTCCCTGGAGGCTCTCTTATTTGTCCGATAATCAGGCATCTTGTGGCAAGATGCGTTAGGGTGCATTTCAAAGTGTGTATAAGTTTCTCTCGGTCCAAGGCATTTGCTTCCAACCAGCACACACTGGCTTGGTAACTACAAAACGTCAGTCTGTCTGTGCTCGGTTAGTGGTTGAGATGGTTCACCACAGCGTACATACACGTACATTATGGTTGCGCATGCATGTGATGCTCGTCTGTTATGAATTTAGATTACAGACATGATTTGCTGACGTTTTGCAGCATATACAGCGGTCGTGGACGCGAGCTCTTGGCTGCATGGGAACTGCGAAAACCTTCAGCCTGATGCACTCCACCCCTCAACACACTCTCTTAAAAAGTGCCTCGCTGGTGTCACTAGTTACGATATTCCTCTTCAATGAGCATTTATAGCAACGAAGACCGCGGAAGAAGTCGCTGGCGCTCTTCCACACCAGAGCATTATGGAAGCACAGCTCTGCTGCCTCACGGGGTAGACGCCATAGCTCCAACAATTTCTTGGTTGCCGGCACGCTCGCTCAGGCCTCGCAGCGTAGCATCAGAGGGAACATACGGTTCCGAAGGACAGTCTATTATTGTCTTGCACCGTGGTGTAAGCGACAAGCCAATAGTGAGTGCTCAAAGAGCAGGACGTTTGGACGTACCAGTCGAAAGATGCCAGAGGCCGAGAAGCGCATATTCCCGACTTCCAAATGAATCACGCCCAAGGCTCGACTTTCTTGATCACCAAGGGTATGAGCATCTCAATGACCGCCAAAGCTCAGACAACAGCCTAATCTACCGGAGGTCAAGGGGACCGAGCCGCCATTCGTCTACAAGGGCGTTCCAAAGGTTCCACCATCGTTCTTTGAGTCGGCCCCGGGGCCAGTTTCGACTGATTAAGGTTTTGCCTTATCGACCAAGCAGTCCTGTCCGATGTAACATCAAACATCTCAACCGGGTTGATATCTCCATGTCGTGGACTGCTGTTTCGTACATGTGGGGAGATGTGAAGTCATCAGAACCAGTCCTTCTCAGCGATGTTCATAGTCGAAACAACCCGCGACCGATGGACGTCACGAAGAACCTATATGATATCTTGCTCCACATTGCCAAAATGCAAAATTACCGCCCCAACGAAGCACGGTGGAGTGGGTGGTGGTGGATAGATGCCCTTTGCATCATACAAGACGACGATCATCCTGAGAAAGACATTCAAATAAAGTTCATGCCCAAAATATATGGTGGCGCTCGCGAGGTCTTTGCGTGGATTGGCCCAGGAGACTCGATTACCGACGAAGCGATGCGTTACATTCGAGATCAACCCTCTACCTTTCGTCATGCAGCTGAAAGAGGATCTGCCAACGCTCGCTTGAACAGTTTCGAAGAGAGCTTCCGTGATGTTGCCTTCAGCGTCCGTGACATTTTCTGCGCACCTTATTGGGGTCGTCTCTGGATCTTGCAGGAGCTAGCCATGGCTAGAAGTACAACCTTAGCCTGTGGAAAGGAGGAGCTGTCGTGGAAAAAATTCATCGATTTCGCCACCCAAGTGGCCGCCGCAGATTTTGGTCCTTCCAAGACCCTCAGGCGAGTTCAAGGCCAGATCGCTGCGAAGCAACCGGTCTGGCTGCTCACTCTCATTCATGATAAGAGGCATCGTGGGCTCAACCTTGCAGAACTAGTGTTCCTTTCTAAAAGCTCTGAATGCGGTAGAGATAAGAAGGACTATATTCGAGCTCTACTGGGCATAGTGCAGGAAGGAAACGGTCAATACCTTGATCCGGAAATGCATAAGTCACCTTGCTCAATTCTGAGCCACGCCACAAGAGTCATCATAGAGGATATGAGGAACGATGAGAGGATATCGCCTGAAACAAAAAGACTATGCGAGAAACTGGCACTGGTGGCACATCACGATCCTATGTCGGAAAGCGCGGGGAAAGCATATGCAAGAGCATGTTGCACCAACTACAGACAAGCTCTGAATAACTGTCGGGAAATTGTCTCTGTCTTGTATGGCCATAGGGTTCTACTGTCTCAGAGGATCAGTTATGGCGGGGAAACATGGGATTTCCAACACACAGGTAAGCAATGCCAGGGTACAAAGTGGGTGCTCGTGCTGGCGATTGTCTGAAACGCTTGGATTTTGCACTTGTGTGTGAATATTTTAGACATTCACAGCTAGCTAAGACACCTACTTCTACCCATTCCTTTGATTTCTGAACATAACACTGACTCTGTACCCTCACCATTAGGTCTGTGTCGTCGCAGGAGTCGCAGCCGTAGTCGCAGCCGCAGGAGTCACAGCCGTAGTCGCAGTCGCAGTCGTAGTAGGAGCAGAAGCCGTGGCAGAAGCAGAAGTCGAGCGAGAAGCTTAAGTTGGTAGACGGAACCGGATGCTGCGTATCATAGACGAGGCTACATTATAATGTGCAGAGCCTGAAGGTTCTTGGTAGGTCTTATAATTCTAAATATACATTCTAGTATTTGAATTCTCAGCGTGAACGTGCACATGCAGTAACGGTTCCTGAACAAAAGTTGAAGAAAACGTAACAATTGTACAACCACAAAAGGAGCATTCGCTACCCTCGAAGAGTAATAACGCCACTCATATTACGTTATATGAACACCACATGTCCAGGCTTTGAGTCGAGTTCCACGAAATACTTTTCAACGCCGCTCGTATCACATCTTCCGTGTTCATCTTGTGCAACGGGGCTGTAGATGACAGGATAATCTGGTTGTGTTGAGAACTGTCGAAGGAATACCTGACGAGGGAGGTTTTGTATTGGTCTGATCCAGCCCTTGTACAGGGAGTTGGTTCTTGTCGAAAGAATCATTTGCCACCTCAGGAGATAACTAATGCGAGGGTATATTCAGATAGTCCTCATTCATTCCCATGCTAGAGAGCAGTCACGACACCAGAAGTTCAACCTATGCCTGTGGGCGTCTATTGTTCTGATGCTAAACACCCTGATCCCGTGAAACACGGAAGCGACTAAACTCCGTGCATGGTCGCGTTTATCAAACATTCCTGCAAATGCCAAATGTGCGCTAAAACACCATGGTATCTCAAGCCCCCACAATGTAACCTGTAAGACTCCTTTCAAAAGCCAACTCGTCTCAGTACTCCGCCACGGAATTATCCGTATACAACCTTGTAGTCATACCAGGTCTTACCTCTTTCCCAACATTCTCGGCTTCGACAATCTTCCTTCCTTCTTGCATGATCCACACTCCGCTGCTAGTTCCCAGCCTTGTCGCTCCCGCCTCCAACATCTTGATAGCATCTTCTAGCCCCCTAATCCCACCACTGGCCTTGACCTCCATCTTGCGACCTCCACCGCGTACAGGACTGCCACCATTGCTCTTGGTCTTGGTGGAAAGGTACTCGGCGGCCGCAACCATGAGCTGCACGTGTGGAAGTGTGGCACCGGGTCCATTGAAACCGGTGGAGGTTTTGATAAAGTCAAGGTTTGCCGAGGCAGCAAGGTGTGCGGCGGCGAGAATTTGGTGATTTGTTAGTTGGGACGTTTCGAGGATGAGTTTGATCACGATGGGGTTAGGGCACAACGCGCGGATGGAGGCAAGTTCTTTGTAGATGGAGCTGTAGTCTGGGATCTCGCCTTCGGTTTCCTCGCCGAAGGTAGAGGCCGCACCAGGAACGGAATAAGGGCCCTCCGTAGTGGCGGTGCCAGCTCGCGGGCGGGAATTCGCGGCTGTGTTGGCAGCGGTTATGGAGTCTGTCGTTGAGTCGCGAGGAGCAGCTGGCGGGGAAGAGGGAGGGTTGTGTTTTGTGAGAATGCTGTAATTGAGGACAAGATCCAGTTCTGCGGCACCTGCAGCGACAGCAGCTCGCGCTTCCTGCAGCTTTTCATACGTATCCTGGGTACCTTCGTGAAAGCCGACAACACAAGCTACGACTACGTCTGTGCCTTTGAGATTGTTGACGCATTTCTGTACCCACGGCAGGCGAACGCATACGCTCTTGAATCCCTCCACCCTTGCCTCAGCGCATAATGCATCAATCTGCGATTCTTTTGTGTCCAACTTCAATACAGTATGGTCTACTGTCTTCGCCAACTCTTTACTCGCCGCTTTCGGAGCATCATACCTCCATCCCTTTCCTCCATCTCTTCCTCTCACTTCCACCTCCGCTAGGACATTCCTCTGTGTTTCCGCAATCTGCTTCGCCCACTCTTCATTCGTGTACCGACCGGTCATAACTTCAACCTCACCCAACTCTTTGTCCAGTGCCGGATTGGCGGAAAGGAAGTCACGAATGTAGATCTCAGACTCGGTGGGCTGCGGTGCACTAGCCATGTTTTATTGCTTTTGTTTTTTTTTAAGCGTGGAGGATGCCGCGGCAGCGTCTAGAATGACGTCGAAGTTGGGGGCTCTGAGTCGCGGAAAAGGCGCAAGCGCACAGGCAATAGTTCCTGACGATAAGGTGTGAGGGACCGTGCTGCGTTCGGGCGACGAGAAAACCTGTTGCTTGCGGTGGCTTGTTTGTTTATATCGTGGGGTGACCGACTCGTTTGTGTATCGGAGGTCGGCGAAATTTTGGGTTTTCCTGTCATGCGACTCGCAGGTAAAAGCAATGGGTAGGCATCTCGACCCGTGGTTCTCCGCGACGGGTTAGGAAGATGCAGCTAGCCCCCTCTCCTGCTCATGCGGGTAAAGCGCTGAACAGATGTCATGATCCGAGTGTTTAGGTCACCAAGCCACGGTGGACCGTTAGAAAACCGATCACGGGGCATGTGTATCACCGCTGTTACCTCGCTCGGGATACGTAATACTGCTGCCGGGCATCCAGAAAGTTGTTGCAGTGACTAGGCATTAGCTTGCATACAGGGTATCTCTGAATCGTATGTTCCAGGGTAAGACGAAGAAATCACTACAAGTATGCGTTGTTGTATTCATCACCAATTACAAAGGCGTAGCTTCAAGTAATCATACACAAATTTCATGAAACAAGTCAATGTCAAACCAATTCGTTTTGTGACGGATGGAGTATCAATTGAGCTGGCACGTCAACAATGAGCGAGCGTGAGGAACTGGTGGTTCGATTTTACAAAGGACCGTTGCAGGCGGGGACATCCTCGATATGCAACCCAGTCCTCGCTCTCGGACGATTGATCCGAAGCTCTGAAATGCTATCTCGCCTCCCACATGCATATACATGAAAGCTGTAGAAACGCATGCCGAACATAGGAAACATGGAGAGAAAGGGCAGCCGAGATCAACGCTAGATATCCGGAACTCCCGTTTTGATTTTGGCTTGACTCGAGATCCCTCTTCTATCCTGCGGTCGAGTCGATCGGAACCATGTGAGATCTACACCCTATCCCATTATCATCATCATCGTGAACCGTCAATCCTCCGCTACCGTCGTCCTAAGATACTCTACTTCCTCCGGAAAGAGCAGCCCTCGGTCAACCGCGCCTTGCCACCGGTCGGCTGGCACCTGTCCTTCTGTTAGCTTACACTAACTTTGTATGTGCTCGGCATAATTCCACTTACAGGACCTGCGAGCAGCCCTGGCAGACAACGACTGTGTTTGCGTGCGAGAAGACGGTGGTGATGGTGAAGCAGCCGGGGCACTTGACGTCCATGAAGAAAGAGCGGGGTGCGGGCACGAGGGTCTTGAGCTTGTGCTTCTTGGCCTCACTGCGTCAACGATTAGTACCTGCATGAGGAGTCTACCCGAGATGTGGGAGCGTACGCGGCGGGGGAAGGGTTGAGGAGATCAACTGCGAGAACCTGATGCGAAGTCAGCGAGGGTACAATAATGGTAACGGTTGTAGACGATGAATTGTGCACACGACTACAGACGCAAGTCGGGGCGGATGCCGACGGTCGCGTGTACGTCTGCCTCGAGTCCCTCTACGGCGCATGCGGGGTCGGGAAAAGGGCGGACTCACCATCTTGACGATTTAAGGCGAGTTTGAGTTCCTGGTTTGACGTTGTGGAATCGTTGTCGATGGATTGAGCGAGTGATCGAAGGCGCTGGCGGTTCAGAAGGCGAGGGGCGACGAAAGTTCTGTGACCAGTGTGGGCTAAATGCACTATCGCCAAGACCTTCGCTAAACGACCAATCGCAGGCCCTAAAATAATTCTACTCTAGAGGCGCACTTCTTGAAGATTCAGATAATATCATTTGGCTGGGAACGTTTGGGCCTGAAAAATACGATATTAGAGGGCTGAATCGTGCTGCTACTGTCATGTCGCCATATTCAAACATGACTGCATCTCTATAATTAGAGTCCTCGCACAAAGTACTCACAGTTAACATCAGGTCTGTGGGTCTACACTCAGCGGTCATTATGATCCAAGTTGTCTTCAGCTCCACTGTCTGATAAACGGTTGATTTTCTGAAGAAATCGGAAAGTTTCCGCTGAACATCGCATGTGACAATGCGATACACAAGATACGAAAGACACGAGTCTAAGGGCGTATCATACTGCTGTGCTCGACATCAGCGTAGACAGAGAGCAATTGATGCTACAGAGCAACCAGAGCATCAAGGATTCAAAAGTCACGTCAGGGCTGCAATATGAACGGATGATGGTACTTGAGTATTTCTTGAGGGGGAGTGCTACATGTTAATGTGTAGAGCACCATTTCCCACCCATGAACCATGCTGGAGATGCTGAACCGGGAGGTGATATCCACATAGATATCGTCCCATCATGACCAACGCCAACCATCCGTAGAAATCATACCCCAGAGCGCGTGATTTACTCGTCCTCGTCACCAGCATCATCATCACCACCCTTCTCGGCGGCTCTAGCCTACTTCCTCCTCACGCGACCAGGGCGGCCCCCACCGGACAGCGAGGTGGGAGCAAAGTCGATGTGCTTCTGGGAGTCGAGATGGACCATGATGCAGAGAGCTTCGTGAGAGAGAGTTTGGAGTTGGAAAGTTAATGTGCGATGGGTCCGTGCTCCTCGCTTAGAAAAATCTTGGCGCGGCGCGGCGCACACAGTTTGGTGGAAAGAACGACCCAACCGACATCTGCAAAATCACCACCTCGACAAAACCTCCCGCCACACAACACTCGCCATGGGTCACGCCGCCGGTCTTCGCGCAGGTACGCGCTATGCGTTCTCGAGGGGTTTCAAGAAGCGTGGAATGGTGAGTTTGTCGGACGACCGCGAGATGCACAATTGATACGAATACATACAGATCCCGCTCTCGACCTACCTCCACCAGTACAAGGTCGGTGACATTGTCGATGTCGTTGCCAATGGTATGGAAAACCGCTGAAACCTCCGAAACCGCATACGCAGGGGCTTACAATGGGACAGGTGCCGTGCAGAAGGGTATGCCGTACAAGGTCTACCACGGAAAGACTGGTATCGTCTACAACGTGACCCAGAACGCCGTCGGCGTTATCCTGTGCGTTTACGTTCCTTAGCAATTTGCAGTCAGTATGCTGACCCCCGAACAGCCAGAAGCAGGTCGGAAACAGGTACATGGAAAAGCGCATCAACGTCCGCATCGAGCACGTCAAGCACTCCCGATCCCGAGAAGACTTCATCAAGCGCGTCAAGCAGAACGCCGAGAAGAGGAAGCAGGCCAAGACCGAGGGCATCCACATCCACTTGAAGCGTCTCCCAGTTGCGCCCCGCGAGGCCCGGACCATCAGCCTCAAGGACAACAAGCCCGAGAGCATCGCACCTGTAGCGTATGAGACGACGATCTAAGCGTGGACGAGGTGGCTTTTGCGTGCGGCAACATGGGATACGGATGGATCAACGGCGTGGTTATGACGGTTCTCAATTATATCTTCTCAGGTCTGCAGTTGCTCTAGCATATGGAAGCGGCGATGTCATGGGACTCGCCTTGCAGATAAAATGACGTGCCAATCTGGCAAAGGGATACCCTCCATGCCAACGAATAACATTCTCAATCCCACTTGATGTGTCCTCTGCTGCTCGACGTGTTCATGGTTCATCGCATAAAGCATGAATCATGAGAGAAGCTCATCGGTTCCCATGTGTGTCACAGTCATGGCAATCGCAAGTACTGTTGGCTCGTTCTGTTCAAGTTGTACTTGAAACCGAGAAGCTAGCGCAAATGGCCTGGTATATCTTGTTGACGTTACTTCCACTGACTAAATACAATAAGTTTTGCACAGCCACTCGCGAGAATTACTTGCCACTATTCCCCATCATTGCCTCCAGTGTCCTATCTTGAAATGTTTAATTGATTCGTCTGAAGAATTTTCGATCGCTTCGTGACGCGCCTGCTTAAAGAAACAGCATCCAGAAATTCGACCTGATATAACACTACATAGACTACTCAAGCATCTTCATTATCCGCGTTGACTGAGCCTGCTCTTGCTGTCTTAGGTATTTGCTTATGCAGAGCGACACATAATGAAGTTATCAGCACTTCCTTTGCAAGTGTTTTTGCTGGCCCGAATCGAAGTCGATGTCAGAAGATCCTATCTCGTTGCCCCTGAGGATCATGATTTTGATGCCTAGTCATTGCTACTGACTGCTTCTTGTGCCACTAGCCATTACAAGCGTTGGGTGAAGAGGTGCGGAAAAACGGGAAACTATGGAAGACTAGTCTTGTTTGAGGACGCATGTCTATAGGATAATCATAACAACCTCATACTAGGGTTACATTCCGTGCTGCTGTATCACGCCCCATTGCATTTCTCAAATGATGTTATTGAAGACGATCGATGAGCCCACCAAAGGGTTGATGCCCAGGGTTGCAATCAACAACTGTTTTTGGACAGGGTATAAGAGCAACATGCATCGTGACACCATACCTCGGTCTAAATTTCAAAATTGTACAGACATCCGTGCTGGTGCAGACTGTAAGTGAGCGCACGGTTGAACACAAAGACGCCGTAGGTAGTTCTTTTTAGCGTTCAACCACTGGACTGGCAGTGATCATCTCCGCGGCGATCGCCACGGCCAAAACAGGAAGAGCAACAGACTAATTCAAGCCTATTAGTGACCGTCTTAGTCTAGTCGTTGAGACGATTAATAAGGGTCTTCCTCCTTCCAGCGTTAACACCAGCATCCCTGACGAATCGCATACTAGGATATCATATATCGTAGAGTTTTGCAATTCCCGTTTGACCAAGGAAAGCTGGTGGCTAATCAGAAAGCGACAAGGACCGTAAAAGTGGCCCTCTAGGACGATGGACAGGTCGTGATTGGTGTTTGGCTCAAATGAGGATTGCAAAACTCTACGGTATAGCGCCTCCAGGCCAGAGTTGCGTTGTATCTAGTCATAGGCTCGCTCATGCTTATCTGCACAGAAGTCGTCCTCTTGTTTCACTATAGTAGGCAAAAGCGGGAGATGCTATTCATCACTCTTGTAATAAAAAAACGACACGCGAATCCGCTCCGCTGTCAGCTTTCATATCTTGTTGTACCTTGTTTTACACAATTATGATAATTTCTGCTAGAGCCCCTTTGCATATATAGCAATTTGGGAATAGGTGACGAATAGTCCAGGTGTTGGCAGTGTTTGCCTCTATAACGGTAAGAGTAAAATCGAAGGGAATGCGAGACTGTCAGCTAACCCACGGTATCATCGTGTAGCACCAGGCGTCGTATCTCGTAAACTTTGGGTGAATACAGGCTTTTAAATCTAACATGTTCGTGGGTTGATCACAACAAACCAAAGGGGGTCACAGGCTCTCAGGAAGATTCTAGACGACTCATGTTGGTTCCTGTCTGACTGTTGTGACCAAGATTCGGGCATCCCGAGTTTTAAACATTCCACTGCTTTACAAACTATTTCAGATCATTTCAGGCCCCATCATACAGTGCACTGCGAGCGCAGCAACATCCCCGAGCCGAACATCTGTCTCCGAGGTCCCGTCGGGTACGGACCCTTTCCTCCTCAAAATGTGTTCTCGACTGCAGAATGCGGCAAAGTCAAAAGATCCTCGATTTTGTTACCCTGGCTCATCATGTTCCTGCCAACGTCGGGCAAAGCAGCATGTCCCTCGGTTGTTGCTTGTTATCTCCACTGACATGTAGACTGTCCTATAGAGTGGCATTGTAGGGCTTTAAGACGATCATTCGCCAATGGAAAGATATGCTGAGCGAGGAGTAACGATCGTGCATGATCCTTTAACCCTAGCGAGAGTCTTCGGCCGTTCGTGCCATCATGGTTGGTTTGCGGGGTAGGGCGCGGGATAGGTCTAGATGCTGTGACCTGACTACAGTACTTCTGCATGCTCTACGCCATGCTAGGAATGAAACCGGAACATGATTCAAGGGGCTTCGTAGTTTGCGAAACGAGGAACCGGAGGAAAGATTGCGACATCTGTAGCGTTTGTGAGCGCCAAAAATCCCATAGCATGGTGGAAGGCACAAGCTTGTGAGACAGGTGTACACTTTCAGGGTGTGCGAACTGGCTTTCCTATACACGGGCAAGGTACAAACTCAAGTAAAGACCCATAGGTAAGGCGAGGTAGGTTTGACGTATGCTAAGAATTCAAGACGTTTTCTTTATCCTCGTTAATTCAAAGTGCTTGCCAACGCATGTGTGGACTTTCCTTTGGAGCGGGTGTCCAGTCCAGTACCTGTCTAAGCTCTCTTAGTGCTGACGATTAATTTGCTTCCCGCTGCCGGTCAATGCAACGATGCGACATCAAAACATGCAGGGACAGAAGCTTGCCATTGTATCTGTCCTGACGAAGTTGCTTCTTGTCCATTCCACCTGATTTTCTTGACCTTACAGTACCTTCAGCGATCCAAGCGATGCGAGTATTTTTTTTTCTCCTCTATATTTCACAGAGGTGGGTATTGGTATCGCACCCATACACTTGCAGGATCGGCTTACAGGATAGCGCAAGGCTAGCGACTCTCAGAGGAAATGCTGGCTCGCTCAGTAATGGTGCTCAACTAGCCAAACGACAGGCCGGAAATACCATGACCAACCGAGGCACGCAAGCTCGTGGCGTATGAACTGCAACGATAATCTAACAGCAATGCGACCGCCTCCACGCCATCGGATCGGTTAGGGCAGCAGTGGGAGCCGAGGTGCAACCATGCAAAGAATGAGTGGAGCAGTCGAAGTACCTTTGCCGAGTTCCAGTCGAAATGGAACCCCTGACAGCCCCAGGAAGGTCGAGATCTGCGCTAACTACCCCGGATCAGTACCAAAAAGATCTTATCACCCCTCGGAGAGTCATGGGCGCGCGCATCAGCAACTTTAGCTCGCCATCCGACCGTGAATCACGATGCTCTTCCCAACGTGCCCGCGGAGCTTGTGAATGCTTGTGCATAATGCCGAGATCTGACCGCCACAGGGCGTAAACTGTATCGCACAGACTGGCCCCGACTCGCAAGAACGCATCCTGTCATGCGAACAATCAGACTTTCCACGTGAGTGGCAGGACGCTGACACGGAAACCCCTGCCACTCATCACACAGCACCAGTCACGGCCGTGCCGCTTTGCGCCAGCTCAAAGTTTAACTGCACTGGGGCACTGGCAGTTTGTCCGATCAGGGGTTGGAACAAAATTCTAGCAGGCTTCGATTTACGCCTTTGCAGACCCCAATTTTGGGCCCTTGATTGACGTAAGATGCCCCGGTCTTCTTTCACTGGGCTGAGGAGCGGAGCCGTAAACTACAAGCTAGTGATTGAAGCATCCCTGGCGAGACATATGTCTATGCTTTACCATAGGGCCGCCTAGGGACATGTCTGCTAGTGGATGCTTAGTCGCTGTGTCCATGCACACAAGCTTTGAGCTATCAACGTGCCCTTGCAGCGTGGCTCTTTTCGTATTATATGGTCGGTCCTTCCCGCCGTTCCACACTACGTATTCGTTGTGTAAACGTTATTCCCGCTCTTCCCCAAGACGCTGAATGCAGCCACACCAAAGTTAATTGAGCATTGAGCGCCGAGGCCACCAACAATAGCAACTTCCATCTCGAACCGTTGAGCAGCGTGGGACACAGCAACTGCGAAAGTGGCGCGAACGTGTGGCTACACCATGCCCGGATAAGATACAGACGACGTACAACGCACGATTTCCTTTACAACATGGAGCCCAGAGCTACGCTTGCGAAGCACAACCTCGCACATCCGAACTCACTCGATCCACTGACCTCGACATATCAAAAGGGTCTGGTACCATTGGTCGTGCTTGCGGTTCTATCGCTGGTATCGGTCTTCGCACTCCTCTGCTTCATCACTTGGCGACTGATCACATGGAGAAAGAGATATAGGGAATATGTTGGTTACAATCAGTACATTATACTAATCTACAGCTTATTGATTGCGGACCTACAACAAAGTCTCGCTTTCGTAATCACGATTCATTGGCTTGACATCAAGACAATTCTTGGGGATACGCCAGCTTGCTTCCTCCAAGGTTGGTTCCTACAAATCGGAGATGTGGCGAGTGGGTTCTTCGTTATGGCCATCGCTATCCACACCTGGCTAGGTGAGTGTTATTGTGACACGGTCTCAGAAGGCCCGCGCTGACCAGGTCACAGGCGTGGTAAAAGGGTACAGAATGCCTTGGATTTGGCTGGTCGTGGCGATTATAGGTATCTGGGCCTTGGCTCTGCTCCTGACAGCCGTGGGGCCTGCAATGCACGGAAACCGCTTCTTTGCGCGAGCTGGAGGCTGGGTAAGCACATTTCCCTTATTGAACACATCTGACAACTGGCCTGTATAATATGGCCTAGAGTGGATTGACTAACAACCGAATAACAGTGCTGGACGTCCGTGGAGTTCGAATCCGAAAGGTTGTCGCTGCACTATCTGTGGATTTTCATTGTGGAGTTTGGCACCATGGCAATCTACGGCCACCTATTCTTCCATCTCAAAGGTCGGCTCCGTAGTATTATCAACAACAACAGTACTAAACTTTCTCGCGCCACCAAATTCATGGTGAGTACAGACCCAGGTGGCAGATGGAAATGTATTTCTCGCGACAGAAAAGCATTTCCCCTCACACAATAGAGACTGTCAAAGTATCAAGCCCAGCCTATATGAACTAGACTGACTCGATGCCCACGTGTTAGGTCCTTTACCCGATAGCCTACGTTGTCCTCACAATGCCCCTAGCGGTAGGCAGAATGGCGACCATGTCGGGAGTGACGTTGCCGGATGTTTTCTTCTGCATCGCCGGCTCATTCCTTACATCCTGCGGTTGGGTCGATGCACTCCTCTACACTTTGACCCGCAGAGTCATTGTCAATGGGGACCTTTCGGGTCACACGTACAATCGCACCGGGACAGGCGTTAATGTTGCACGCCCGGGCGATGACTACGGCTTACACACAATCAACAAAGATGTTGGACGAACCGTTACCATCGTTGGTGGAAATGGCCGCCTTAAGAAAAGCCGGTATCCCAACGGTCTGGGCGAACAAAGTGCTTCCGGCTCCCAAGACTCTATTATCAAGCCGGTTGTCGACACCAACGGTATCGCCATCATAACCGAGACGAATATCCAGGTCGAGTCAACGCGCAACAGCGAAGATACGCGTCGGAACGATAGTGAGGGTGACATAAGCAAGCACTCACGCTCGGAATCGTGTTAGTGCAGTGATTTTTCTTCAGGCAATGCATTCATGTCCCTGGCCTGCCGGGGTTATTTGCGAACTGGGCTATCTTCCAAGATTCTGTTTGTTTGTGCCACCAAACCAATAACAAAAATAGGCATGTTTTATACCCATTCATGTATGCATTATCTATTTTCGTATTAATTAACAAATTCATACTACGACTTGTAAAGAGACCGCTGCTCCTATGTCGAGACCTGGATGAGTTTGTTTGCCGTTTGGATCTTGTGTATTGGGATGTTGATCTGTGTTCGATACCCTGGAGCTTGAGTTCTCTTGTTTGAGCGTATGGTGGCATAGCATACGGGTTTGTAGACCAGAAGCGCCCTGGTTGAGTGCTATGCCCATAACTATCGTTCGTAAGCATGTACTTGCGGAGGACATTCGTTTAGCACAATTTCAAAAAAACCATCTAATGCGCATGAGTTGGGGTTTGAGGAAAGTGGTGTGGGAGACATGGTGATATATTGATCTACCACGCATAGACAGCGGGTGTCAGTTTAGTCCACGGTGCCGATCATTTATGATGTTGAAATAGCTAGTACAAACTTGTTATGCATCCACTGGCAAATTTCCCCGTCTGTTGCAGTTCACGCTTTTGGCTTGGATACAGGCGGCTCTAAGATCGGCTATCCTGGCTATTCTCTCTAATTCGCACAGAATCATGTCTAATCGTACGGACGCACGTGCTCACCCTTCGCTACCGTCTAAACTTTCACGAGTACAAATTCCCAAGACAACCTTCATTGATCGATAAGGGAAACCTTGATATATCTAATCAAGTATTTTCTTGAACCTTTATTCGATCTTGAGAGAGGTAACACTGGTAACTGCTGTTGTGTATCTAAGACCTCTTGCTCCTTCTGGTCAGTTTTGCTTTATCGGCCACTTGCCTTTCTCCCTGGAGGCCTTCCTCTTGTTGAGGCCGTAGAGACTACTCAGAAGCAGGCCACTGCCTAGGCGTACATTCGGCTGAAGAGCTTATCAACCAAAACGCTACGGAGGGTACGCATTACATTGGCCATTGCCTGTCTGTGTCTCGACCCAAACACGACTGGAATGAAATACACCTCGGTATAAGGTCGATATGAGCCAGATGGGTCATAGCTGATCTTGCTTCGCCTCGAATGTGGTGATTTCACATTCACTCTATCGTTATCAGCAGCATGGCGAGAATATGTAAGTGTAGCTGACAAGAAGTTGAAAAAAGTTACGCTATTGGAGATCAACTTGAGGTTCTCAGATCTGACCTCTTGCGTATCCGTAAGTTGTTGTATGAATAGTCCAAACAGGTTCATCATTGTCCGTTGTCCATTGTCCTTCCATATCCTGAAAACGAGGAAGAACAAGCCCTGCTCACACGCCCAGCCACTACTGTAGGATGGCGTCCATAGCCTGGCTTCACCTACAGCCCGCCTAGATTGACACCATGTCCTGCCAAGACGGGAGCTGGCTTTTCATGCGGCTCCTTTTAGTGTTCCAGGGTTCACAAAGTCCCTTGGACATAAAGTCGGCCATGCTGCTGGTCCCAACCCCCCACAACTATCGCCATCATACGGGAATAACTATGCGCCCGTCCTTCTTTGCGTCCACAGAACTCGGTATGCTTGATGTGCGCGGAGGCAATAACGGATGCGGGTGCGGCGATCGGTGTGCTGGCATGTGCATCTCCAGACTGCGGCAGCAGGGTGCGTCACGGGACGCAGGTGCGGGATTTGAACGGGCAGACGCAGCGACTGCAGTATGCAGGTGAAACATGCAGCGGTGCGGAGGCACTGCTGCGGTGGCTGCGAAGGATTTGTGGACGCAGTCGGTGCAGAAGACGCACATGAATGTGGATGCACGGGCCGCAGTCGTGCACAAGGAGATCGCCACCACGAGACAGTGGCCACCTTTAAATGCACCTCGCTGCACATCGCATGGCCCTTGCTGGTGCATGTCCTTTCACTTCCACCCTCCGAGCACTTCTCGATCCATGGAATGAGTGCCTTCACCTTTACGCGGGTCCACGGCCTCTAGCGCATCACGGGACTTGGCACTTGGTACGCGACGCGCCCGTCGATGCGCCCAGCCATGACGACATGCGCGACGACGCGCCTCGAGAAGTTGCGCAGTGTGCGTCGAGATACAGAAGAACCCGTTTACATGAACATGTCTTCATTCAGTCATCTATATTCAAACTTCATCACGGACGCCGATCCAGTGCCTCCCAACCCAATCCACGGGGACGCGTTGCTTCTGTCCATGTTAAGATAAGAAAGACGACTCCAGCACTTCCAAGGCAACAGACTTGTGGCTTTCTACCTTCTACAAGTGCTATGCGAGCCACCAAGCAGCCTCGCACTCGCCTGACCGTATGTCTGCCCTGAAAGCACAATGCTACATTTCGTCGAAGTGGACGGCCGTTTGGTCGACGACGATAGCGGTAGACGGGCGTCGCGTTGCTTGTTCGTGGCCTCCTCTTTCTCCGAACTTGCAGCTACCAGGAATGTGGCTCGCGCGGAATGTTGGTGTTACGACGCGTTGACTTTTTCTACGATACTATCAATTGCCATGGCTCGTGTAGACGGCGTGGTAGGCGTTGGCGGTGCCTTTCCATCGGCCTGAGTCGCGTTAGGCTGCAGCTGGGTTGACGACGTGTCCATTGCATCGCCCTCCTCCGGTGAATCTTCCACCTCACCAACGACCTCCTCAATCTCTCGAAGCCAATTCGCTTTTAGGACGTCCATAGGAGGATCCAAGTCTCCTGGCTTCCCGCCTCTTCGAGCCTCGGCTGCACTCATCTTCCTTTCGCCCCTCTTGTGTGGGTGGAAATGCATTCTCCTCAAATGGCTGGCGGCATTGTAGCACTCGTTATACCTTTTTCCTGTCTGACAAGACCTGCAGTTGGCAAGGAAACTCTTGTCAGGCGAGGTGTCGATGGTGATCCAAACCTTACGCGTCTTTCTATGCACGCGATTCGTATGTCTTTGGAAAAGCGTCAGCTTCGTTCGAGGTACATCTGTTTTGTTTTACGCACCTGCGCAGCTCATGTTCGCTGCGGAACCCTTCTGGGTACTCGTTGCAGTTCGAGCATTTCAGACGCAACGCTTTCCGTGGTGGGGTTTTCCCCGGGCTGAGAAACGTTGGCGACGTTGTTGCGCTATCGACGACGGGAGCCGATACAATGGATTCCTTAGGCGGCGCTTCCGGGTCGGCGGTTTGGGTCCCAGAGGTGTTAGGAGGCACTTCTTCTTTCATCTTGCCTTTGCGCCTTATCGGGGGCATATGCTCTTGATCCAGACAGGATCAAAGCAAGAGAGCAAGGCTGTACCTGGGGGTTTGAATTCTGGGGGACGTTCTCTGTACAGGTGAGGCCCACTTTTTTCGTCTCAGCGGATGCCCCGGCGAATGATGCCAGAGGGTCAATCGGTCGGTCGGTCATCCAAGAACGTCTCAAGGTCAGTTGATCAGTGTGGACAAGGCAGCGCCAAATACCTTCTGCCTGACGTTCCAAATTTTACGGGTCGGTAGGTTGTGCACAAGGCTCAGCCTCGAACGCTGAGTTCAGCCCGCATGCGGCGTCAGCCTCGCATGCTCGCATTGGCCACAGCTGAGGCTCCAAATCCAATAAGCACTCAGCTCGCCTCTCCAGGTAGTGGCTGCAGCTCATCGCCCACTCAGAGAGTCCATGGATATGTGCAGGACTTAGTCCTGCTGGCCGAAACACATAAAAAGAAAAGCCCGACGCGATCCTGACTCTGGTCGAGCTGTGCTCTTCCAGACACACATGATGGCGATATAGTTTCCACTCCTGCTTCTTCAAAAGGCAAACGACGATCTGTGCAGCTCTTGGTCATCTATATATCCTGGAACACTAACGGGTCCGTCCGTTTATAGCAGCTACGACACACCTCATTCCACCACGAACTCATCAAGCCGCATTATTACTTTGTCTCTATCGAACTCCATTCAAATGGACATTTCATGCGTCTCTTCGCTGTCTCTCGGTTTCTTTCGATTCTAGCCTTGCGGTCAGGAAGCCGGCGCATCCGCCTCACTGCCCCAGTTGACCGGTTGACTCGGTTCCAGCTGAGGAAAATAGGTTACCAAATCAGCGTTCGGGAAAACTTGTTTAGCATACGCTACGAGGCGCCGAGCCAAGATCCAATCGTTCCCTCAGCAGACGTATGCGTTCGTGGCCGCGTGCACCTGCATGATCAGGTCTTCGATGGCTAGCTAGCTCCCAAATGCTTCTTTGCAATCTG
Source organism: Paracamarosporium sp. OC-R06-R3 (assembly GCA_019828545.1). Taxonomy (NCBI): domain Eukaryota; kingdom Fungi; phylum Ascomycota; class Dothideomycetes; order Pleosporales; family Didymosphaeriaceae; genus Paracamarosporium; species Paracamarosporium sp. OC-R06-R3. Next base: position 34,022 of record JACVRA010000163.1, read on the forward strand.
TCTCAAACACACCCTGACATGCAGGAATATCAGGTGTATTAATATGCAGGTACTTCAACGAGTGCCAGTCTGCGTTCTAAATGCCATTCCCCGCCTTCGTTCGAAACGTACAATGTGCCTTCGCGTCAGATCGGCTAGTAAGGGCCGCGGCTGACCGGACACGAGTCGCAGCCTCAACTCTGAAACCTCGCCTTTTACCAATCAAGGACAACAACCGGGGCTTCAAGAGATATCATTGCGCTCGCCTTATATTTTTAGTCGATGCCTGTCTACTCAGCTTTGCGTGTGATTCAACTTTCGCGCTTTCTGTCCAGATGCCGATTCATCGAAAATACTCTCTTGGGCAAAGATCGGCAACCCCAATAAACTTCCATTTTCTCCGTATGTTGGTTCCAGAGGACGACATCCTTATAAGGCTAGAAGCTTACTGCTCCGTAAGCACTTCGACTTAATGCCTTTGTTTATGAAAAATCGGCGTTTCATCTGGATGACATCCTGCCTGTTGGACAAGCACGCCTCTTTCTCCGTTCAGCGACTTGCTTTTTATTACAACTTGGTCGCTCTTGGTGCATCGCTCTGACACCTCCAGCTCGTCGATATAAGCCTATGTTTATCACCAATGAGATACACTTCTATACAGCCGCGCAGGGCCCGGACACGTCCCGCGAATGCCTTTTCTCCAATTTCAGAGTTCGGCTGACTGTACCGCCAGTAGAGGGCTGCCTAGCACGAACTCATGACTTGGTGGCTGTAGCTGCGGATTTCATTCGCGCAACACCCTATAGCCTCTGTTGGTTACACGTGAGATTCAACGGGATCAACATTGTAAACGGCGCGCCTGTCGTGATGCCTTCAATGCATGTGTTGTGGCTCAAGTCATGTCCCGGGTCTCGCAACGCTCAGCGAAGGCTGTTCATAAGTTTGTGCTTGGCATATAGAGAACGCTTCTGCGCAAAGGGATTGAGCACATCCTGAAGAAGGATTTGCTGGGCTCTCAGTCTTCGCTTCCTCCGTTACTGTTGATATCGGAAGCGTCAGCCATACACTAACCCACCCACTATCATCTTCATGATGGATTTCAAGTCTTCAGAGCACATCGTGACCACCCTACAACACAGCTTTGAGTAATTGCTTTGTTAAGTTTTGAGCAGTGTCTGTTCCCGCGACAACGAAAGTCGAAATTTTCACTATAAGCTTGCACAACATGAGGCTAGCAAGAGTTAGAACATCATCAGCGACTACATGGGCGACGAAACATGTTTTCACATACCTAGAGGTCTATAGTATACTTTCTCCTGCCTATTCTCAAACAGTCTCTCCAGACACTCTCCGATATATCCGTTGTCAACATGGGGTGCCTTATAGGCTGCTTCATGACCATGCCGGCAGATTATCACATAATTGTGATTCATGGCAATGGGTTCTGTCTTGTAGGCCTCCCGGCGCTGCGCCCATCACATCAGATATATGCTGGGCAATGAGATGGGAAGTTTTAGGAAAATGTCTTACCATCAGAGGGTAAGATTTGCCTTCGAAGACGCTCACCGCCAACGCCGCCTTCTCTCTAAAAGTCATCATGAACTAGTCTACAAGACTTCTAGAATTCGCCGAACCAAGACTCAGTAACCTCGAGAGGCATACTGTATAAGCGGATCACCTGTCGGTCTGCCTGGAACCGCTTATATGAATATCGAGGATAAAATACACGGATGCACCCTTTCAACGCGCAGTTTGGAATCGAAAATGGCGAACGCAAACGCAGACGCGAACGGTGTCAAAGTTTCACATCCCCTGCCAGTTCAGTCATCAGCTGAGCGTTGGAACATGACCTACGCCCTGCTGACACGCGAGAGCATCCACATTCCTAGGATCACAACCACCTATACCATCTCTCCGCAAACAACACCAAAGCTGGAGCACATGGTAAGTTATGAGGCGAGGCAAGGTGGCTTGCAAGGTCGTGGTTGCAATATCATTGTTGCCGTCATTTCCCTTTAGACCAAACGTCACGAGGTGCTGTTTCCTTGCGCATTTGTCCGGTGGCACGGTGACGTCTCTTTATTCAAGAGCATGATCGCTACTCAGTACAGAATTGACTACAACTTCTCAGTCTCGTCTCACGCTATCTTGTGCCTTCACCTTTACTGCGTGCTATTTCTCCCCTCTTGACCCTGTCTCACCCAGTCGAACCTATCCTCATACCTCCTTCTACTCTGCAGCACAGAATTAGGACAAAGGCTCGGGTGCGGATTAGCCCAGGAAAGGCAATACAAAGGCTCTATACTGAATTTCTTGCCAGCGACCATCCCTAGACCCTTGAACACGGTGCACTCGACCGCGACCATGAAAGTCCTCACTACTCTTCTTGGACTTGGCGCGCTTGCCGTGGCGCAATTTGACTACAGTGACTGGCGTGAGCCTGTCCCAGGCGACCTTCGCGGTCCTTGTCCCGCCTTGAATGCTCTTGCCAACCATGGCTTCCTCCCTCGCGATGGACGCAACAGTGAGTCCTCCTACAGTTCTACATCAAGACTTCGCGCTTAGTCGATTACTGCATTGCCTATTTGGGGAAAATATATACCTGTGTACTTGACATGGCACCATAGCTTGCGCGATGATCTTGCAAAATGCTCACCGTGAGACTTCACCTAGTCACCCAAGCTGCCCTCCTCAAAGCAACCGCCGCAGTCAACCTTTCCGCCGAAGTGACCGTCGGCCTCTTCCTCGCAGCTCTCAAAACATCATCGGACCCTGCCAGCGGCGCCTTTACACTCGAGGACCTGAAGAAACACAACATCATCGAGCATGATGGCTCACTCTCGCGCGCGGATGTTGGCACGCCGGGCGCCGGCGATCAGGAGTTCAACCCCAGTGTCTTCAGCGAATTCAAGAGTTTCCTCAGCGGAGCCACGAAAATCACGCTTCCGCTCGCTGCAACTGCGCGCTGGAGTCGCATCAAGTACGTAAGACCGACGCGCAAAGCAAAGGATTCTTGCTGTCGCGAACCTTCAGACCTTCAGCATATGGCATTGCCAATACACTGGGATGCCTACAAGTTTGAAGCTCTAGGATCTAGCAGCTACCTTGACTTGGAAGTATTACACTGACTTTCCCCCCACCATACAGGAGCGCGCACAAGACCAATCCAAACTTTGTGTACGGCCCATCTCAGCGGTTCAATAGCTACGCCGAGACAGCGGTGTACTTCCAAGTGCTTCAAGATCCCGCCACTGCGACTGTGTCTCTAGACTTCCTGGATATACTGTTCTGTAAGTGTGCGAGAATGCGCAGGTTTTATGATATGCTAACCTATCCCTAGGCGAAGAGCGTCTCCCCGCCCGAGAAGGCTGGCACCCCCCAGCCTCGCCCATCAGCGGTCTCAGCACAGCTAGCGTCATGCTTCAGTTAGCTATGGCGACGGATGAGAAGGCTGCTGACCTTGTCTTGCCGCCGAGCAAACGCGGTTTCTCGCACGTTGGAGAGCTGGTGCTGTAGAAGTTGCTGTGCTCGTATCAGCCTTTTGTGCAGGACTGCATTGATGGTCGTCGTATAACATAAGGAGACAGGGGATTAAATCAGATGGAGTTCTCAAAGGGCCGAACTTAATGGACGATGACTTCATCGAATGCATGTAATTCCGTAGCTATACACTGCATTACGTTCTAGCTTTGAAGTCTTCCGCGAATCACAAAGTCCCATTTGGATAACTAACATGTCAACTTTCTCATCAAGTCCATTATTCATAGATGCATGTGATTTGCCAATCAAAAATAAAACTATGTACTTGAATTCTGCCGCAAACTCCCCCCTAGTTCGAGCCCTGCAGCGGTTCCCCCATCCCACCAAGGGTCACCATCTTGGTGATCTCGTACTCCTTGATACCCAGTAAGCTTCCTTCGCGCCCGAACCCACTCTCCTTGACACCGCCAAACGGCGCCGCGGGATCGGAAATCAAGCCAGTGTTTACACCCACCATGCCGACCTCCAAGGCCTCGGCGATCCTGTAACACCGCTGTACGTCGCGGCTGAAGAAGTATCCGGCAAGACCGACGTCCGTCGCGTTAGCCAGCCTGATGACTTCGGCTTCGGTCTCGAACTTGAAGAGGCCGGCAACAGGGCCGAAGGTCTCTTCGTTGGCGAGCTGCATGTCGACCGTCATGTCGCGGATGACGGTGGGCTGGAAGAAGTTTTCGCCGAGATCAGGGATCTTCTGGCCGCCGATGAGGATCTTGCCGCCCTGCTTCTCGGCGTCTCGCACATGCGAGTCTACCTTTGATACGGCGCGGTCGTGGATCAGCGGGCCGTGGGTGACGCCCTCGTCGTAGCCGCCGCCGACCTTGAAGCCCTTGACCTTCTCGACGAACTTTTCTGCAAAGGCGTCGTAGATGCCGGACTGGACGTAGATCCTGTTGGCGCAGACACAGGTCTGGCCTGAAGAGCGGAACTTGGATGCTATTGCGCCGGCTACGGCGGTGTCCAGGTCGGCGTCGTCGAAAACGATGAACGGTGAGTTACCGCCGAGCTCGAAGGAGAGCTTCTTCAGTGTATCTGCGGACTGCTTCATGAGAAGCTTACCTACGCCCGTGGAGCCTGTGAAGGAGACTTTCTTGACTGTCTTTGAGGTGGTGAGAGTCTCGCCGACTTCAGGGGTGTTCTTGAGCGCTGTGACGAAGTTGATGACACCTTTGGGAATGCCGGCACGGTGGCCAAGTTCGGCGATGGCGGCCGCTGTGAAGGGTGTCTCGCCAGGAGACTTTGCGACAACCGTGCAGCCTGCTGCGAGGGCCGGGCCAATCTTGCGGGTGATCATGGCCGCCGGGAAGTTCCATCTGAAGGTACGTTAGCAGAAGCTGTAGATGTCAGTGTGGAAATGCGTACGGTGTTATCAGTCCGCAGACACCAACGGGCTCGTTGATTGTGAAGACCCTGTTTCCAGCAATGCTGGAGGGGATGGTGTTGCCATAGACCCTGGGTGCCTCCTCGGAGAACCACTCGAAGAAGTTGGCGGCATATGTGACCTCGCCCTTCGCATCGGCCATGGGCTTTCCGTTCTCCCATGTTATCAACTTGGCAAGGTCGTCGGCGTTCTCCATCATCAAGTCGTACCACTTCCGCAGCAGCTTCGATCGCTGGCGGCCGGTCGTCTTGCGCCATTCAGGAAAGGCTGCGGCGGCAGCTGCGATGGCGGTCTCGGTGTCGGCGCGATCCATCTCGGGCTGTGTGCCTATGGGTTTGCCCGTCGCAGGGTCTGTGGTGATGTCAGTCCTGGAGCGCTTGCAGTGTGGCTATCCACGAGCATACCGTGGACCTCGAAGGTCTTGCCCGACTTCGCGCCTATCCATTCTCCATTGACATATGTCTGCGCCTCTTTGAGCAGCGACTTGTCGTTGAGCTAGCAGGCGTCAGTCCTGTCGCGATGCTTGGCTGTGTCGCAATCACGACTTACCGGCGGCACTGAATGGCCCATGGCGTAGGTCCTCTGGAGTATGACGGGCAGTGAGCTTCTCTGTACGTGACTCTTGAAGCCGTGTTGCTTCGCAATCGCTCTCGTGCAAGCTGCAAAGGAGCGCATGGCTGCGGCGGGATGCGAAGCCCTTATTATACGGCAATTCTCCTCCAGCGGACGTGACCACTGTAGCGCACCACGGCTAGACGGCTAGCGTACAATCTACGATAACGCCCGAGGGGCAGCCTGGACGAATGGCTTTGCAGAAAGTGGGCGTTGTCGGGACGTCTTGGAGAGCGGATGCAGATGACGTTGGGGTAGCTTGCTCGCTAGAACAGCTGGTGCGGGGGGGACCAGGCGCGCGTCACGACCGTTAGAGGAAGCTCGAATGAGATGTCCCTCGAGCTGTGTGCTTCTTTTGCATTCTCCCTCGAGCAATTTATAACACGGCTTACATCGTGTCGCCCGCGTCTACGGCGTGTATTCTTCGCACGGTGGGTCCAGGGAGGAGACAGGAAGGGCACCGACTTCGGCACGTGCTTGTTCTAGCTTGCTGCTGGGATTTACCGTGTACCCATACCCAATCCAGTGTATCCAGTGCACTCCAGACTGCCGACGAGAACTCAAGAGGAAAATGTTATTGATTACTGGTTCAGATATCCTGACCAACCAAGTTCCAACGCCTTCCGTTGCTTTTTCGCAACACCCTTGCACGAGACGCCTCATCCGCAAACTCTTCCAAAACTCCATCACACCAAGATATCGACAAGAACCCTAGACTCCGTAGCCCATGCACAGTATACAATCAACTCAACACCGCCTCTAGCTGCTTCCGTGGCTCCTCAACCTCCTTCCCTTGGCCAGCCCCGGTCCAATACTGGAGCTGAAATTCGTTATAGTCAAGTTTTCCCGGTCACCCTTGCCTTCCCCGCCAACAGTTTTCCTAGTCATTCTCTTCATCGGCAGCTTCGTGTCCTCACTCCGCTGCTTCTTAAGCGGAGGGGCCGCTACAACCATGGTATCCGAGTGAGATATAATCGGCAAGGGCTGCGTGTGGCTCTCTTGACCGACGACATTAACATCCAGCTCGCGAAGAGACGCCCCGGGGGTCACTGCGCCATTTGCGCTGATAGGGCGACCAAGGTTGGGTTTGGTCATCGAGTCGAAAATGTCTTCGGTTGTTGCGTTGGCAGCATCGTTGAAGATCAAAGCCTTCGTAGGGCTGCGAGCTTCTGCAGAAGCAGGACGATCGCGAAGACGTGACAACAGGTTTCCGTGCGCTTCAGTCCGCGGAAGCTTATCTGGGATTGTGTAGCTGATGCGTTGCGGTGTCTCCCCTGTAGGGTTGTATTCGAGCAGATTTTGACCTTCAATCGTGTCGCGAAGCTCGTGCAGAGGGGCGCGGATGTTTGCATCCTCTGCCAAAGCTGGCAACGTTGCCTTGAGAGCAGTCGTCTGAGCGTTAACATCGGCCTCCAACGCTTGTATACGAACGAACGAGGTGGAAAGGTGCTCGCCAATACTCGAGTAAGAAGACTGAACAGTAGACGATAATGCGTTGAGTGAGGTCGTGTGAGCAGTGTGATGGACATTATTCTGCTCGCGTACGCGAGACATGATTTCGTCCAAGGAATGTAGTTGTGTATCCATCTGTGCCATCTGCGCTTCGACGACCTTGACCGTGCTCTCATGGACTGAAGTGGTCGTGTTCTTGATCGAGGTGGACTGTTGAGTTGCTGCTGAGAAGTCGCTCTTGATCTTAGTTTTTACAACATCTTGCGACTTTGCGATTCCAGCGAGAATGTCTTTGGACTTGTTGGCCCAGCTGCCCATACCCTCAGAGTATGCGGACTGTTGCGCCTCAAAAGACGCATTTGCTGCACCAATATCTTCGCACACGCCGAACACTTTCTCGTTCAAACGCTTGTCCTGCGCCTCTGCATTGGCATTGATGAGCGAAGTGAGCTGCGTGAGCAGCTGCTGGCGCTCATCCGCTGACTTCTGTTTTTCGTCGTCAACGACTTGGATGAGACGACTCTGGGACGCTTTGTTCGCTTGCACGAGCGCCGCATCCGCTTCTACGACTTGCTGGTGCAATCGCTCATTTTCGGCATGTTGTTCGTTGAGGGATTTGGTTAAATCAACGAAAGTATTTTTGAACTCTCGACCCAGCGCGGCGTAGGATGCATGGAGCTAGTGGCTGTCAGCGAAAGGTTCAAACAATGAGTTGGAAGAAACGACTCACTTCTGACTGAAATTTTTCCAACTCCGTAATGATGTCCGCAGATATCTTCTCGGCTGCAGCAGAAAGCTCACGGAGGCCGTCACCAACCTTCTGTTTTACATCTTCCCTTAACGTCTTGATTTCTTCCAACACTTCATTCATGTCGTCTCGAGCTTTGGCAGTCTGGTCGTTGACCTCTTGTTCAGACGTTGCAAACGCCTTCATCTTCTCTTGCAAGAACGTCTGGGATGTGCCAAGCTTGTCAAGCTCATCAGTCACAAAAGCCTGCATCCTTGATGACAGACTTTCCATCATCTGCTCTTGTTGCATGTGGAATTGTGCTATTCGGGCATCAACGAGCTGTGTCGTATCTACAACGTGAGTCTGAGAAGTCGCCCAGTGTTGCCGGTTTCGAGATTGAAGTTCGGATTTTCGGCGAATCTTGGATCGTAAACCATCGATATCAGATGTCGTCTTTCCGAGCGTCGAGATCATGCCCTGGCCGATCTCAGTGAGTTCGCCTTCAGTCTTAGCATGAGCTTTGCGCAGTTCAGTCTCCTCAGCGAGGTTTTGTCGCGTCAAGGTTAGAACCGCCTCCGTCTTCTCAAGAATGCCCTTCGTGCCCTCCAACGTGAGCCTCGTCTGCTCGTTGTCCTTCTTGAGGTTCTGGAAATTCGTCGTCAGGCTGAAGAGTTCCTCCACCTTGTTACGAAGGTTTGTCTCCATTGTCTCGATTTTGTCACGCTGCTCTTCGCTCAAGATACGCCTAGACTCGCTAATGGTGGTGATTTCTTCGTAGTTCTCCTGGGTAAGGTAGACGCCATTGCGTTGCCTTGTTGCGATCAGTTCGCTTTTCAGCTTTTCGATTTCGGCAGTGAACTCTTTAAGCAATGTCTTCTTTGACATGAGCTGATTGACTTGGGGCTTGTTTCGAATGTTCTTTGCACGGAAAGCGTAGTCAAGAGTCGAGATTGTCTCTTCGAGATTGCTTTTTGCCGGCGATAAAGTCGCAATAATGCAAGTCTTAGTTCGGCCACCCAAGGAGTCTTGCAACAAACGGGTCAATTTTGACTCTCTGTATGGAATATGTGAGCTGCGTTCTACGAGCGCGTTGATAACGCGACCGAGAGTGAGCAAGCTCTTGTTGATGAGACCTGCCTCAGCAGCGCGCTTGTTTTCTGCTCCACTCCGCTGGATGTTTTCGCTTCCGGCAAGATCGACAAGGTTGAGCTTTCCGGCGCTCAGGTATTCCACACCTTCTTCCGATGTCTTCTTCATGTAAACGGTAATGGTAAAGACAGTGTGACTTCGCGAGCTAAGATCGTTGCACTTCGTTGCTGCCACTTGTCGTTTGTTGGTACCTTCGGAAAGAAGTTGGATACCTTGCGCAGCTGTCTTGAGATGGCATTCCTCCATGCCCTGTACTAGGGTTGTGCTGTGTCCCTTCTTGCTGTTGTCATCGTAGATTTTAAGCTTGACGCTATCGTCCGTTGATAGTAAATCCCGCAGCTCCTCGTTGTACAGTTCTATGAATGAGCATTTGACCGAGTTTTCCGTCTCTTCAGATTCGAGTTTCTTGAATAGTGCGTCGAGAACGCGCGGGATGATACCGGCAGCATCTGGGAGAGGGAGGATATTCGAGATGTCACCAGTCATGGTGTATGTCTTGCCAGTGCCGGTCTGGCCGTACGCAAAGATGGTGCAGTTGAAACCACCCAGTACCTTGGGCAAGTTAGCTCTCGGGAACGTGTCTCGGTGGCACTACGCACCTCGTCAAGTATAGGAGCCACGACTTCCTCAAAAACCATGTTCTGATCGGCGGCAGGCGAGAAGACCTTGTCGAACTGATACGACTTGTTACTGAGCGCACTCGGGCCCATGGAAAGATCCACAATATTTCCCTTGATTCCATTTGTGGACACAACAACACCTGAGTTTTCTTTGACCTCGCGATCATTGCGGCCTCGGCACCGGACGACCACATTGATGTTTGTTTCTTCATCGGCCTCGAATTCGCGCTCCTTGCGCTTGATACCTGCCGTCGGCGAGGACCGCGCAGTTCTTGTGGAAGCGACCGACTCGGCTCGTGTGGTGGTTCGGTCTTGTGCAGGGGTTGCGGAGCGCCCGCGGGCGAGATGTGAGGTTGGGCGCATGGTGGGTGGACGCATCGACGTGGTCGTCCGCTTTGTGGGGGCCTGCGCAGACCGTGGGAGCCCCGACATGTCTGGCAGTGTTGTGTGTTTTCGCGAAAAGTTGTGGTGATTTGGTGTTGATGATAGCTCTGCAGGTAAACAAACATTAGCGAGTGGAGCTTCGACCCCTGCCGCGCTAGTCGGAGCCTCGGAGGTCATGGGCTCGATTCCGAACGCGCGGAACGGCAGCAATGGACCAGCTCAACACCTTTGAAGGCCACTGTTTGACTCTTGCATGTTCGCTCTGGTGACGTGGCATGGCATGGCTGTCCCTGTTTGACACCAGCTGGCTGCTTGGAGTCAGCACATGCCTTCGCCCAGCTTGAACTCTTCCACACTACGTACCCCGCCGCCCCTTCTTCCGTGACTATACTTCTACAGTCGAGCCACTACCTCTCAACAAACACGCATCTATATGCTCAAGCATCTCACTATCTCCAGCCTCTCGCTTTCGTGGGCCGCCAAAGAAACGAAGCGTGTTGCCATTCCTGTCTCAGGCCTGGCCGCGTGGACAAGGCACGAGAACAGCCGCCTGTCATAGCCACTATACGCCGCCCACGCAGCGACATCTTCCGCGAACCAACCGCCAGAACCTGAGCATCTTTCATTCATAAGGTGTACAGCAGCGCAAGAGCAGTGTTTTGCAGAAAACCGCTCAGGGACACCAGGACGCTTCTTCCACCATGGAGGACGGTGCAATGCAACTGGTGCCTGGCAGGAGCATCGGTTTCATGACACTCGGTTGCTCACTGCACGAGATCTTGACCACGATCAAGGCAGAGATTCGGACGTTTCCTCGGTTCCAGCTTTATCACGACGATTCGCGACCCATCGCATCTCCTGTCCACGTCGGTCTTCCGGAAAACGGCCTACGCCTGCAGTTCGATGGTCCAGATCAACGTCTACGGTTAATCGAAGTGCTTGACTTCACAAAAGCGAGGCTGTTATACAAAGATGTAGAGGTCTTCAAGCCAACAGAAGGTCATGGAGGCATATCGGCGGGACCATCAGGACCAAGGTTCAGGCATATATATGATAAGCTGCTAGGACCGACATATGGAGGAGAATATATGCCTCCGAAAAATGGTAACTCTAACGCGAACGGCGTATACAATCTGTCATATCCAGGTGTAGCGTTCAATTTCCCCGTCCAACATTCGGCGTATTCTCCAAAGAAAGACTTCATATCTTTGCTATCATCCTCAGCCACTGGCCCTGCGACAGCTATGGCAGTTTTTAATGGCGAATCGTGGCAGAAAGCACGAAGCTCGCTCTTCACAACCCCACCGCCCAACCCGAGAGCTCTCGCATTGTCAGGGAAAAGCAAAGAGGGGGGCCCCGACGAGATCGAACTGGTCAGAGTGCACGGAGAAGGCCGAATAGAGCTTGTGAGACGGTCGAGCTCTCCGTTCTGGATCATCCTTAGCGAAACTACCCCTCAAGATCTCATCATGGAGTTGGGAGCACCGGATTCCATCTACAGGAAGAATGACCATCGACTTTCGATACACAAAGACCGTAGAATCAGTGATGTTTCCGAGAACTCCGCGCTAAGGCTGATGGCCGATGATATGCATGGTTCAGATCACGGCTCTGCCGTCGATACAGACAACGATGACGATTGGGAAGATGATGACGAGGCTGCAATAGAGGCGCAGGAACGCGAAGTCGCTGCTGCCGAGCATTTCTATAACTACTACCACCACGGGTTCGATATTCTCATATCACAACCAACACAAATATCACCAGCTCTGCAAACAGCCGACAGCAATACGTCCGAATCTCAGGGCGAGCTGACTGCGCAACCATTGAATCACCTCACAGTCACCAAGCTTATCCTTCACGGCAACGTGCCTGGCTCATACCAATTCAATCGCCATCGACGTTGCCGGTGGTCTCTCGATCATGTTCCGTCGGAGTCTCGAAGAGAGCCGTTGAACTCCGAGATGATTTTCGCGGATATCTCAAGAGAGCTCAAAGAGGTTTACCAATCCTATTATGCGACCGAAGAGAAAGAACGCTTACAGCAACGCGGGATGGCTCTGAATAGGGGTTGGGGCGATAGTCCAGGTAGCAGCGTCGAACTTCTAGGTGGCTGGGAAGATAGCTCAAACAAGAAGAACAGATTTCAGAATGCTGGATCTAGTATGCTGGAAGGTACTGGAGATGTAGGGAACGTGGAACTCTTTGGATTTCCAGGTATGGTGTTTGAAGTCTTGAAGAACGGAGCCGTGAGTACGCTCACGGTATACTGAGGCCTTCATGGAGGTAACCGAAGTTTGGTGACCATCGATATTCATTATGATGATTGACTTGGCGCTTTGAGCTGGTAGCAGAAACCCTGCTTGATAGAGCATTATATTGGGACGCAATTGTGGGTTCGTCAATTCATATTAGACACCTAGATAAGTGGAAGCATGTCACCTGAACCTAGGTGACTCACACCAAGAGTAGTCATTTTAAACAATTACATGCTGAAATCACTGGAGTTCAAATACTTTATTCAAATGCAAATGTGCTCGAGTAGAAAGTGTGCTTCAACGCCGTTGCCGAGAGATCTCCGTGCCATCGCCGAAGAAGCTTGAACCTCGAAAAATGTCTCCAACCAACAATCTAGACGACAGCCCCGCCCAGGATGCTATTATGGTAGCCCCGACGCGACTTCTACGCGCGTCATGGTCGTCCACGCTCCGCCTGCCCAAATCAACTTTCCCGCCACGCCCATTGCCTACGCATACCCCCAAATACCTCCGCCGATGTACCGATGACCTCTACGCCTGGCAGCAGAGCTCGCGCTCAGCGCCCAACAGCGACGGAAAGGAGCCCGCGACCTTTACACTGCATGATGGGCCGCCATACGCCAACGGACCGCTGCACGTTGGCCATGCGCTGAACAAGATAACGAAAGACCTCATCTGTCGCTTTCAGGTCGGCCAAGGCAGGAAAGTGAGCTACATCCCAGGTTGGGACTGCCATGGCCTTCCTATCGAGATCAAGGCGCTCCAGGCGCAGAAAAAGGACCTTGCACAGACGGATCCTGTGAGCGTGCGGGAGGCGGCGAGAGAGTTGGCTACGAACACAGTGGAGAAGCAGATGAAGGGTTTCCAGGAATGGGCTGTGATGGGTGATTGGGACAACGCATACAAGACAATGGAGAAGGGATTTGAGATTCGGCAATTGGAAGTATTCAAGAAAATGTTTGAGAAGGGGTTGATCTATCGCCAATTCAAGCCCGTGTACTGGTCACCGTCATCGCGCACTGCACTCGCGGAAGCGGAACTGGAGTATGATGAGAACCATAAGTCTTTGGCGGCTTTTGTACGGTTTCCCGTTCATGTGACAAAAGAGTTGCAGGAGGGCGCGCTTTCGAGCGTCACTGAGCCAATCAGTGTGGTTATCTGGACAACGACGCCTTGGACTCTACCCGCGAACCGAGCTATCGCCGTGCACAGAGACATGCTGTACAGTGTGGTGCAAGATCCTGAAAAGAACAACGAGAAGGTCATCATTGCGACGTCGCGAGTGGAAGAGTACCAGAAGATGCTCGGTCGCGACCTAGTCGTTGTCCTATCTGAATTGCGTGGGTCACAGTTAGCCGGCCAGCTTAGTTACGAGAATCCCTTCCAAAAGGCGAACGGACTACAGCCGATTCTTCATGCAGATTTTGTAACTGACTCCTCTGGTACCGGGCTTGTTCACATGGCTCCAGGTCATGGTATGGAGGATTACCACGCCTGCGGCGCTCTCGGCATCGAAGCATTTGCCCCAGTGGATGACGCCGGTGCGTTTACAAAAGAAGCTTTTCCTGAGCAACCCAAGCTTCTCGAAGGTCTGGCAGTCTCGGATGTGAAGAAGACTGGCAGCAATGCGATTCTTAACTATCTGGACAAGCAAGATCTTTTGAGAGCGAAACACAGTTATCGCCACAAGTACCCGATCGACTGGAGGACCAAGCAACCCGTGATTGTGAGAGCGACAGCCCAGTGGTTTGCAAACGTCGATAACATCAAGGACGGCGCTTTGAAAGCTATCGAGAACGTGAATTTCATGCCTGAAAGTGGTCGTCCCCGATTGGAAAGCTTCATCCAAGGCCGTAGCCAATGGTGTATCTCGCGCCAACGCGCTTGGGGCGTCCCGATTCCTGCCCTCTATAAAGTCCTTGAGGATGGTCAATTGGAGGCCGCTATGGATGCGGAGACGATTCAGCACATCATCAATGTCATCAAAGAGCGCGGTATCGATTCTTGGTGGACAGATGCTCAAGACGACCCCGTATGGAAACCACAACACCTCAGTGGATTATACGTGCGCGGAAGAGATACCATGGACGTCTGGTTCGACAGCGGTACAACGTGGACAATGCTTCCTTCTCAAGGTGATCAGCCAGTTGCTGATGTGTATTTTGAAGGCACTGACCAGCACCGTGGTTGGTTTCAGTCATCTCTTCTCACCCACGTTGCGACTCAGCCCTTCGAGAAAGATGCCGTCAAGGCACCTTACAAAACGCTCATTACGCATGGTTTCACGCTTGATTCAGACGGCCGGAAGATGAGTAAGAGTCTAGGCAACGTAATCGCGCCTGCCCAGATAATCTCTGGTGAGCTTTTACCTCCAGTCAAGAGAAAGAAGCAGAAGGGTGTCAAGCAAGCGGAGTCTAAGGGCAATGCTCCTACGTACGATGCTATGGGAGCTGATGCATTAAGACTCTGGGTTGCGAGCAGCGACTACATGAGAGATGTCGCTGTTGGCCAGCCAGTCCTTATGTCTGTCAACCAAGCTTTACATAAGTACCGAGTAACCTTCAAGTGGCTTATCGGCGTTCTGTCTCTCCCGTCCTGTCCACCTGTTTATAGCTCCTTCGGCGATGTTCGGAACGAACTCGTTGGACAACATGATCTTAAGGCATCGCAGGCACCACTGAGGAACCTTGCGGACAGACTCGCAGTGCACCGACTCACTAAAGTAAGCCATGACGTCCACAGCTACTACACCAAGTACGAGTTCTTCAAAGGTGTCAATTTGATCAATAAATACGTCACCAACGACCTCTCTGCCTTTTACTTCGAGACGCTCAAGGATCGCATATACACAGGCCATAAAGCAGAGTGTCAAGAACTGCAAAAAGCGCTCGGCCTTATCTTCTACGAGCTGCTACAGATGCTCGCACCTGTCTGCCCACTTCTGGTCGAGGAAGTCTGGGACCATGCGCCCGATGCACTGAAAAACAACAGCGTGCACCCCACCCGGGCGACCTGGACGCCGCTCCCGCGCGCAAACCCACAAATGCAGACCTTCCTTACCGAAACGCAAACCTACATTGATCGCATCAACACCGCCGTCAAAGCAGCACAAGAACGCCTCCGCGCAGACAAGAAGGTTGGTTCTTCGCTCGAGTCAGCCGTTACCATCTACTGCAACGGAGAGCGTCCCTTCCATTGGTTCCAGAACCACTTCTGTGAAGCCTTTAGTGGGTCTGATCCCAAGGTCCCAGAAAAGCACCTCAGTGTTGCGCAGCGTGATGAGCTCGCAAGTTTATTCGTTGTGAGTGGTGTGGCAGAGGTGGGCTGGAGCGCAGACATGAGAGCAAAGAATGAGTGGTTGTATGCGGAGGAAGAAGAGTTTGTAGCCGATGAGGAGAAAGGATGGAGTGGAAGTGTGGTTGTGCACAATGCGCAGGCGGAGAAGTGTCCGCGGTGTTGGCGATATCAGAAGGAGGAGAAGGAAGAGCTGTGTAGGCGGTGTGAGAGTGTGGTTAAGGTATGTAGTGTATGAGTGTGCTGTAAGTTTCCCATTGTGTATAGTAGTGAGTGGATGAGCATTGCATGGCGCTTGTAGATAGACTTTTGAGACTTGTATCATAGCTGTATACCTCCATTCTCAATAACGAGCCAATTCAATCGAAGGTTACCCACGTGCGCGTTGTTGGCACTGCGTATGTTGAGGTGTCTAGGTTGGCTTCGATCTATCGTAATCATAGATCTTTGTGGGACTAGACGTGCGACCGACGTTTCTGTGGTTTCGTAGTAGATCGCTCGTAGCCTGACGGAGAACTGTAAATATCGTATAATTGTAGCCTTGTGATTGCAGAGCGGACCTACAGGCACAACGCCAAGATCGAATTATAACGACCTAGGTCATCAACAATTTTGAGCCAGAACATGGACGTCATGGTTTGTACTTGATGCATACATCGGTCTTCGAGATGATCGGAATAATCTTCTACACGAAGTCTATAGTTGTTTACCCCACACTTCGCATCGAATGACTCCAAAACTAGGCAAGAGTGATTTCGACAGGCCCCGAGCAATATTTATCCCACGCAGTCTTGGATACACGGCCTGCAGCCCTCCTGACTGCTACATCACCCTGACGTTCGATCCACAAGACGTTATAGAATTTGATAGATGTATGGGGGGAGCTTGCATAGTAGTATGGCTTTGCGTACCATTCGACATCATCTCGATGATAATCGGATTTGGAAAGGACTTGATTACCGTCAAGTTTTTCCTCAAACGCATCGTCGAGGTCACGCCGTGCGGCCGAGCCTGAAGATATGGCTATGATCTCGGCCTTGGTACCTGGTACAATAGGAGCGGAATCCATTTTTCGAAGTAAGCCAACTTTCTTGCCGCCAGACGATAGCCAGAGGACATTGTATTTGTTATTAACGGCGTTGAGCTGGGAAAATATGGAAAATACCGACACTTTCGACACCATCAGGTGTCCTTCCTTTTCTGGAAATCAAAATCATGAGTGTGTGTCCTTGTTATGTTTATTGTTCTGTTATAACTCACTAAGTTTCCTTTCAAGATGCTTAATCAGAGGAGACACCTCCAAAAAGGCCCGCGTGGTAAAACACTGTAAACAAGGCCCAATGGTTGAAACTGTTCCGTCTAACGTCCGAACGGATTGTTCCTCGGCAATTGACCATGTCAGAAGTGATTGGGTCCGCCAACTAGCTGCTAGTTTCCCATTGTCACCATACTTAAGGTGTGCCAACCCAGATCGAAGACTGTAAGGATCAATCGGGCATTTCCAGCCAAAAGGAGACCACGATGGCAAGTATACAAAAGGACTTCCAGGTTTGGCAATTCTTCGAGTTGCTTTCGTCTGTGGCTGCCATAGCAAAGCGGCATCAAGAAAATCTTGTGGAAGCCCCCCGACGAATCCAGTAGGAAATCCTCCAGACAATATATTCAAGATGCCTGAAAATGCCACAAGAGCATCCTGGGGGTAGGTAAAGTCTCGTCCGTTGTACAGACAAATTAACTCAAACCACGTTCGAAAATCTTCCTTGAAAAGTGCGACTTCTCGCGTTAATTCACTGTAGGACTGACGTCTGCGACTAGGCTGCCGAGAATAGCGTTGCGTTTGAGTATCAGGTTTTTTGTGGCTCTTGGAGGTATTTTGAGGGACCACCTTTCCCCTTCGAGATTCTACTCGTTGGATGTCGGGCTTTAGACTGTGCGTGTCCCAAATGCAACACTCGCAATCCCAGAACAGCAAGCCATCAACGCAGATGACTGTGCGTCTCGAGAGGACTTGCTCTTGGAATGTCCATCCCCTCGTCGCCCATTTTGAATCTTGAAGACACCGGTAAAGAGAGGTCTTGTTGTATTTCTGATTCTTTTTTGATGAGGTATCTTTATCGATGGTGCGCATTGCGTCTACTAATGTCGAGGAAACGGCGGCAATCAGGGTGAAATAGGCGCCTGCATATACTTTGTCCATATTTTCTACTTTCACGCGCGTATCCTCAGCATCTTGCACAAGACACAAGCAATCAACCCAGAGGTATCGCAGTCCGAGCGCGCGGACGAGCTGAACTGCGTCTCTGATAATGCGAGGCAGACGAGTGTCTAGATCGTGCTGCAGGAAGCCAGGCTGTTGGAAACTGCCCAAGTTACGTTCAAAAAGCATCAAGCGTTCTGATTTAGATGAGTTGGGTTCATCTCCTGGAGTATTGTCCTGCCACACATAGCTTAATGCCACATACTGATCGACATGTTTTCCCTGTACAATGCAGCCCTGCGTCACGTCTATGACCCAATCGACCGATTGATCGTGATACTCGTGCTGCGTTGGATTGGGTTGGCATTCGTGCTGAGAGTTGCAGGCATCGAGCCAAGAATGGATGTATGTGCAAGCGCCCTGAAATTCTGCAATGCTAGTATAGTCGCCCTTGGCCATTATATGTCAGTCGACTGATAGATTGTGAAGAGTATAGGAATCCTAGGAACATCAGACGAATGTGAAGAAACAAAATGCGGTTTTAGCGAGTCAACTCTTCTAAGCGACCCAACCGCAAGATGCATGCAACAAGGCTGACACTTGAAAAACTTCGCAGAAGATTGAGAATAGAAAATAGGTTCAGGATACTAGCTGCGCGATGGCGCTCACCTGCTTCAAATTTCTTCAGGGACTTTTTACCCAGGACGTTGGTCGAATCTTGGTACTCTATCACCATCTTGAAAACGGCGTGCTAAGTGATCCTACATAGTTGAGGTAAACAGATTGATTGGGCAAGCAATAGGCTTATCAGTGTCCCCACCTGCCAAGACCCTCTGTCATTCTTACTGAGCATCCATATCAGATGATTTTCGATGCATTGCTGAGTTATCAGAGTTGTGTCATTCCGGCTAAGATCGCGAGCATAAAATAAGACAAATATAGCCGTGGTCTGAAGTTTAACCAATAGATAAGCTGGTGGAATACAGAGGGTAAGTTGATTGTAGATTTATGGCTCGAAGAAGACGCTCAGAGCCTTACAAATCGTGATTGTACATAGGCGACGACTTTGGAACTCTAGTTGATGAACTGTTGCAGGACTGGAGATCATTCGGATAGTTTCTACGTTAGAGGGCTGTTTTACCGTGTGAGAAGCGTACACGTTGCGAAGAAGAGGGTTCACATCCCAAGTTGCCGTGTCCGGCAGCCTAAGAGCCAAAATCGCTGCTTGCGGCCCCTTGGAATTTGGTGGAGCGGCAAGGAAAACTATTTATAAACAATCCTCGGGATTCTTATGGTCGCATGTAATAAGGATGCTAAGAGATTTGATCCAAATTCAATGTAGTTGTCTACATCTGGGTGTATAGCAGTAGCTGCACGTGGGAAAAGTCTCCCAGACATGCTAGAGTACATGCTTCGATACTCTTTGTTGTATGGTTCAGTCTGCCGAAGACGGTACTAAGTAATCTACAACGGAGTCTCCAAGACGATTTCCGCGCCTGGCTCGAAGCTAGATGCATGGTAGTATGCAAGACATAGGGCTCGACCGTTGACTACGCTCGAAGCATCCTCCTTTAGCGAGACAGCAAATTCTTCACGAACGTCTCGTACGATCAGGCGGAAAAGCAAATGGATGCACGGGCCGGAATAGTTGTTGGGCCAGCCACGATGAACACCTTGGCCTGCGAGCAACGGCGGAAGTAGTATGCGTAACGCACTCAGAAGGGAAGTGTTGGTGGGCATTTCATATAATCACGGCTCGGCTGCTGGTGCTTTGACGCAGTAAGATATTGGGCACGGTGCTAATAATATCGGACCCTGCATTGAGTAGATTGAAGCATTTGGAATCCCAGACACGTTGTGTAAGATGTCCGGAGTTTGCCCCCTCACCTCACCCACGTGGCAGGTGAGCTTGTCTGCGAGGTGATCGGCACACGAGCGGAATGTACCCAGTAAGCTTACGGCGGCTTGCGAATCAGAGGCCAGGGCGATTGTCTGACGAGCAAAGCCCGAGGGTGTGATGAGATGGGCCCGAGCGGAGGTGGGTGGTGCGGGTATGCAAGTTCTTTCACACCCACGTGTCAGAAACGTGGCATGCACGGTCCTTGTGCGCAGCCCTGTAGGTAAGATACGAACGGGTGGCATGGTGTTGAGTGCGATGGCAGGCTTTGGTGGTCGGGCGATGCGGCCAGCAGGTGGAGGAGGGGAGGTCGGATGGGAGGCGTTGTCTCTGGAATCGCAGCATGCCGCGAACGACGCCTGTTTCGAGGCTGGCAGAGCGACTGCAAACGTACGGCGTGCTCAAAAGCAACAGAGGTGCAGGCCGTGGGCTGTGCCACATGCCAAACACTAGCTGCATGCGAGAGGCGTGCGGAGTCCGGCCTCAGCACCGGGGGAGCCTGTGTCGATCGAGCCCTTGGGCGGCATCGCGAGCAGAGCAAGACGGCGCAACTGTAGGCAGGCGTGCGGAGAAGGGACAGGCGACGGCTGCGGGGTGGGTGCGGGTCTTTGGGAGTGGCAGAGACAAGGCGAGTGAAGAGAGCCGCTGCTCGCGCCGCACATGGAGCACACACTGCGTCCTGCCACCTGCTCGCCGCTGCTCACGCCTTGTTCGTCACCCCCTTGCCGATCCGCTCCCTTGGAGACGCGTGAAACCTTAGCCCTCTGCCGCGGCCTCCTGCTGTCCTGCTCTCGCCGCCACGACTCGCACCCGCCAGCCCGCCGTCCCTGCTGCTGCGCGTCTCCCTCGCCGCGACCCAGCGCACGCTGTTTTTGCGCCTCCTTAAGTCGCGCCCGCCGGCCTTCCCCTCCGAAACACGCATACCACAGCTCCCTGCCCACCACGCACCCACCATGACCACCTCTCTGGAGTCGTCCCGGCCCATACTGGCCAGCGTAAGTAGTCCCACTATTCTTACGTCTACTCGCCGTTTCAGACCGTCCCCTATATCTGGGAAGGATCAATTCCGCCTGCCTTGCTACCTTTCTGCCAATAAACATTTATTCACTCTCGCCCTTCATGTCGCAACCCTCTGACTCAAAGAAATCGCAGTCTACTGGCAACCGCGCCTCAACACGCATGTCGACCTACAGCAACGCACCCACCCTGACCCCTTCGGTCGCCCCGTCACATCTCTCCGAAGCCTCCTCGACCGCCGGCGACCCCAAAGCGCAGGAGATCAAGTCATGGAACGAAGGCTTTGAGCGCCTCGAGGACAAGCGCCTTGTTCAGCAACGCTACATGCTCAACACCGAGAAGACGGACAACATGAGCAAGCTCGCCCTCGGCGCAAAACTAGATCGCGCCCTTGCGCGACGCATGTCCGGACAGGACGCCGTCTTCCGACCCAAGGCCCTCAACGAGAAGAACGTCGAGGCATAAACCTCGCGCCACCGCTTTTCCCGTCGTTTTTGATTCCACCGTCCCCTCGATACCGGTGCTTTTCTCAGCACAACCCTGCGCACTACACTTTCAGATTCCCACCAGCAAGCATGATATCCTTTGAGACGTCCAAGGAGTGGCCAACTCCGGACTCTCCACCTTTATTTTGCGTACCAGTCCGATCACAGCATGAAGGAGCTCGGCCATAGACGGAGTGGGGGGAATGGCATTGGTGGGGCATTGTGGGTTATGAGCATTCTGACCCCGTCACATTTCCTAATATCTTTCCCGGAGCTACCAGTGGTGTTTACGATGTTTGGGCTGGGGGTTTTTCAGGCGTCCGTCCCACAACTGGCTGGTTACGCCGGTCTTGTTCACTTTACTCTACCTTATTCCCAGCATCTCGAGATAATGGATTGATTGCCATGTCTTCCGTTCCACCTGCCCCTATCTTTGACAATGAGTCGTGCTCAACGTCGCGACTCTGCACGTTATGCCGATGCTTGCCTGACTGGATGAGTGTCTACGTCACTGCCAATCAACGACCCTGTCTCCGTGCCGTGTCACTACTGATCAGCGCCCTCGAGATGATAAGACCGTTGTCAACTTCACCTGCCATGTGCTGTGCGCGGGCCAGCGACACCACCCATGCCAAAGACCAGAGTAGATTATGTCATGATTCGCATATAGCGTCATAAAGTCGACGTCTTCACTCAGAGGACGCACGTATCGACCGACATGCGCCACATTGCACGTTCTCTGGTCGAGTGAAACCGGTTCGCGGCCCCGTTGTCGTCTAGCGCTCCCGGTGCTCTGCACATCTGACGTATGACCCCGTGCAACCAACACGCACTGTGAGACGACAATCTGCACGCGCAGGCGTTGTTGCGTTTGAGAAATCACACCTCTTCATTCCTTCGTTCCTTCGCTCGTGCGGCGGTCGTGATGAGGGGTCGATCGACGCCGTCTTCCTGCATGGCCCACGTGCGGGTCACGCTTGGATGCAGGGCACTGCGTGTGCGCGGGTAGCTTTTGCGCTAGGGGGTAGAGACTGGCTGCGAACGGAAGGAGGAGTGTCGAGCATACGTGGAGATTGTAGGGTGGAGTAGAGTATTTGCGGAGCTGAGCGGAGCATGTACGCAGGATGTGCGTATGGACGCATGCGTGGTAAGGGAGAAGATAGCTTTGCACGGTTAGGATAGTAATCAGAGTGCATACGAATACGCAGGCATCGGCAATTCAGTCACAATTCTACTACTGGATGTTTAGCTTAGTAGAATACAAATTGCGATTACCAAAGAGTAGTACGTATTAGGCTTGTACAATTTCAATCCTGCTTGAATACGGAAGCTTTCATCGGGGGATCAGTATAATGGAGTATCTGCAATGCGCAGGACAAGGCTCATGAGTGACAATGACTTGAAGGCTTCGGAAGCCGTCAGGTTAGCCTAGCGTACCATGAACGATTTGTCGCCGTTTTCGTCGTTTAGGAAGAACCTCGCTATATACATATGGTCAATGTGATCAATGCCCCAAAACAGCACTAAAGTCTTCTCAGAGCCTACGCCGATGTTAAATAATGCTATCCTGGCTTCTAAAATAGTCGGACTATCTTCTGGCCGCCTTAAGATTCACCCTAGCTTCTAATTCCAAGTCCGATGCTAATAACAGAGGTACAGCTCGTCAAGATCGCGAAGAGTTACGACTGGGAGGACAAACACGCGGATTCCCGCGACATCATTCGCGAAGATGATGAGGTAATGGATATTAGCACCGAGGACGAGTGGGAGGCAGGTACGAGTGACGAGGAAGAATCACAGGACCAGTCCGACATTTTTTATGAGTCGACCGATGACTCCGCTCAAGAAGATGACAGCGAGAGCGAGCGGAGCATTGAAGAGGCTTCGGAGTTGTAGGCATATTAGGGGGCGTGCGCAGTTAATAAGAGTTATCTAATAGGAAGAGAAGGAGCGATGGTGCGCTGATCCTCACACACACAAAAAGAATTTGTTCCATTTTGCACCTTACACTACCAACAAGCCAAAGACGCCTAAGGTTTAAAGCTGGCCACTGCAACTATGCAAGCGGGCGAGATTCGGATCGTAGGAATACGCTCACCGTCGCACAGCTCACATCCACCATCACAGACGCCAGAAGCTGTACCAACATCTGGCAGTCCGCCACGCCCTCCCCATTGGCCAATTATTTTCTCAACCTCAGTTCGTTGTCTTAGCGAGACATATTCAGCTCTATCTCCTAGAGGGCCGTTAGACTTGGAGTTCATTAATGGCGAATCTTCACCACTAGCGGCGCTCCAGACTGCTGAACTAGATGCAACAGCCTATCCTACGCATACACGACTAAAGCGTCCGCGAGATCCTACAGATGAAGGAATTTTACATGTACATCGCAGCTTTCGTACATCGTCTGGGCACGAGTTTGAGTATGAGCATAGTGTTGAGGAAAGTGCATCCTTAAACCTAGCTACACCAATAGCAGAAACACTTGCTATTAATCTTCAGCACAAGGAAGAAAGAGTTATAAACAAAGTCGCTAGTCCTAGCGTATCTGAGATGGATTATGATCAAGAGTTTGACGGTTCAACAATTGTTCAAGAAGAACCCGATCTATCTAGTCAGGACAGAGACATGGATAACACCCTAAAAGACCTTCCATTACTTTCAACAGCTTATAGCAAGTCAGCTACTCCGCCTGATACTGTAGTAGACGCGCAACCAGCACGCAAGTGGCGAAAGAAGATAAACAATCGTAGAAAGAGACAGGAGCAAACAATCGTAGCGAGAACAGCAGACGTTAATCAGAGGCCAGAACCCAAGATGAAGTACGAACAACTAAGCGACCAGCACAAGGAAGCTCTTGTTAACCTCGGAAAGGTTTTGCTGGGTATGAGGGGGCGTACTATCTACAAACGTGGACAGAACGGATGTCGTGGCCAGTGCTACTTTGAGATTGACGGCATTCGCCTTCATGGTAATCTCCGAACGGCGAGCATTATCGAATCAGACGTATATTTGCTACTTAGGCATTTCGGGTTTAAAGATTATGACCTCTCAGAATACCGTCTACCGAGACCAAGCCGCTCAAGCAAAAACTGGAATCCAGAGGTTTTATTCTATGGAATAAAGGCGGCAATACAAAGTTCCAAGATTGATAGACGTTTTATTACCAGTGTTGGTGTCCTTATGCACAGTATGACTTTTCCTGAACAGTCAATGGCTACAAAGAATATCAGATGCGGGCATATCAGCAGTCTTACTTCCACCGAATGTCAAGATGAACTTCCCCTATACGATATCGATACGGCTGATTACACTGCGGTCAAAGATCACATCGCATCCCACCACCCAGACGCAGAGTTCACCTTATGCTGTGCGAGCTGCAGAGTCCTACTTTACAATTCACACGACATATATCTGCATATTATGCATATAGAAAAACGGTCAATATGCATTTTGCCTGCTTTTCGCTTGAGAATGACGGGACAGCAGAATCACTCGGCACATATCTGACCGCGTGGTGTGCTCCTGAAGGACACTCGCCTTTGATTGAGATTCGGGTCAAGATAAAAACAGGGCAAATAGAGCTGGAGCCTTTTCTACAGCTCGTATTCTACGGTGCCCATGGCTTACACAAGCCTGAAGCTGCGAACACAAACCGAAGTCATTTATGGAGCAAGTTCAAGCACAAATTTGTCAGGAACAAGGGATCCACCACCTTTAGGAAACCAAAAGATATTGCAGAGATTTGCGCGGTAGCAGGGGTACGGAAAGAGATGCAGCCTCTCCTTGACATTGCATCTAAGTTTGAAGCTGGGGAGACTACCGCTTTTTCTGTTATGTGAGGCATGCGGGTTTGTTGTTTCACGGAACAGAAAGTGCTTATTAGACCATCTCAAGATCAAGCATGGCATCACGATCACTGGTATTACGCGCACTGGCATCGATTCGCGCACTGGCAAGGAGCGCCGTGAGAGACCAGCGAAAATGTCCACAGACATCTAGGAGTGTCTCGACCATCAGCTGCTTGTTGGGAGTGAGGTTGCTGAGCATCATTTCTCAAGGCATTAATTATCTGGAGATTATCATGCGCACCGTATAGGACGTCTCCAAAGAATGCTACAAGTATATACCTAGCGGGGTGGACTGGACAGAGAAGTTTCATACTAGAAAATACGAGCCCAATTGGATGCGAAAGTTAGATTTCGCCCGTCAGGAGAAGCTTCTGTATTCTCACACTAATGGCAAGGCCGAGCCATCTCCGGGTTATCAGTCGAAACACGGCAGACCCTGAGACGTCATCGAGCGTCAGTAGCACTCGCGACTGCGCAACATCATCAGCGCTATGGTTCTTTGCTCTGCGATGCCTCTAGCTAAGCATACCACATTCACACACCATGTCGGCCGGTTACTTCCCCAAGCGCGAAAAGGTTGGCCTCGAAGACCTCTTCAAAGGTCTTGTAACCGCCTCGCACATATTGCACGGAAAAGGCATATTAGACGCCTATGGCCACATCTCTGTGCGCTCACCGGACAATCCCGCAACATTCTGGATGCCTTGCAATATGCCTCCGGCTCTTGTATCCACTCCTGACGATTTAATCGAGTATAAAATCGATGATGCTACAGCCGTAGAGAAAAATGCGAAGAAAGGCTATATTGAGCGACATATTCACAGCGAGATATACAAGAGATTCGTGAGTCAACCTGTTGTGCGAAATTGAGTGCATGGTGTTTGCTCATTTAGACCAAAAAAATAGCCCAGTGTCAATGCCGTCGTCCACAGTCACTGCTCTGAAGTCTTACCATACTGCATTAGTGGCGTTCCTTTGCGGGCTTCCACGCACATGGCTGGCTTTTTAGGTAAATTCTGCTCCAGTTCAGCTTCATCATCACGTGTGCATGCTTAACCAGTGCATGGCTAGGTTCAAACGTTCCTGTTTGGGATATTGCTTCCCACTACTCGAGCGGAGCAAAACACGACCTTCTCGTTCGGGACTCGCAGCTCGGTGCATCTCTCTCGGCTGCCTTCAAGCCAGCCACCTCGGCCGGCTTCATCTACTCAAAGGTCCGATCTGCGTTACCTTCTCAGATTGGTGGTTCGCAAGAGCCCGATAAGGAACCTAATCACGCTGTGGTCTTGATGCAAGGCCACGGCTTCACTACACTCGCACACGGCATTGAGGAAGCCGTATATCAAGCGATCTACACCAAAGAAGCGGCTCAGGCACAGACAAAAGCACTGACGATTCGTAATGCGCATTTCGGTCATATTGTTGAGGGTAAGATCGATGTCGAAGGAGGAGGGAAGATCAAGTCTGCGAAAGTAAAGGCCGAGGGCGACCTCAAATATCTGAGTGATAAAGAAGCACACGATGCGTGGGAGTCGAATCAAGGGACAATACATCGCCCTTGGGCTCTCTGGTGCCGAGAAGTCGAGGTTCATCCGCTCTACAAGAACGATTGTCCTGGATGCGAGGACGATTAATGCACAGATCGACCGGCATTGCGACGCATGTACCCCATCTTTTACGGTTCCCCGCTTCTTCACTTCTCTTAATCCTTCTTTGACGCAGGACGACGTACACATCTCCTCAGCCTGATAACTATCTCGCCTTTAGATAGCCCGAAATCGTCAGTGGCGAATGCTCCGCGGATGTCGCTCTTCGATCCTTGTAAATCGCAAGGCGGGTTCAAAAACGGAACTCAATTATTCGGTCTGTCTTGATGGGAACGGCTTCAGTTGGCGAAATCCATATAACGAGCTTGATGCTGTATCTTTGTCGGACTTTTTATTCGTCTTCTCCTAAATCATCGCGGCCCGTTCGCTTTACCCTCTGCTTTCATATTGTTTGTAGCATTAATACTATCCGTGCTAAGCGTGGAATTAATTCAACGTACTTGGCAGGGTTTCACCATTATCAGAAGCACACATGACAAGCCTAGTGCCCACGCCA
Organism: Paracamarosporium sp. OC-R06-R3; assembly: GCA_019828545.1. NCBI lineage: Eukaryota > Fungi > Ascomycota > Dothideomycetes > Pleosporales > Didymosphaeriaceae > Paracamarosporium > Paracamarosporium sp. OC-R06-R3. The sequence continues at coordinate 60,968 of JACVRA010000163.1, forward strand.
AGCGGAATAGAGTGCTGCCCTACTTCGAGTGGGATAATGTTCCGCCACTACCATTGCTTGTCAACTGCACCCCGGATTTATCGATAAAACAATCCCACGGAACAACGTGTTCGCTTCCGTCAGTCCATATTGCTGAGCATATACGGAAACAGCGCAACCGGGGATTTGGAGCTGCACCCGTACAGCTACCTGGCAAGCTTCGGTGCAACATTTACGCGGACTGTCTTTTCCAGGCTCAGCCTCCGTAGAGAGCGTGCATGGGCGTGCATGGGCGTGATACTGGTGGCATTTGTGTGGCTCGGGCATAAGTGACCAACGCGGAAATGAAGGGGAAACGGTGGAATTGGCGCCGAGCTGCAATGGCCCCTATAGGATTTTAACACCACGCAACGACTATATTATGCCCGGACGATACCGCGATAGTTGAGGATCTTCACAGTTATTTTTCGCTGGCGTTTCGTTCATTATGTTGCTGCAAAGCGCGTTGCTGGCGACTTTCGCCTTCTCTTCTTCTGCACTAGCTGCTTTTGGTATCACCACTTCTGGCAACAACATTGTTGTAGATGCGGGTTCAGATAACGCATTCAAAGTCACTGTGAACTCCAAGTCCTGCGACATTACCTCGATCCTGTACCGAGGTGAAGAGTTCCAGTACCAGAGCACTTTTTCACACATCTCGTCTGGTCTTGGTTCTGCCACGGTCTCCAGCACCATCGTCAACAGTAAGTCTTGTTATTACGATACTACAGCGAGCTATTTGTCACTATTAAATAGTTGAACACATGATGTTACACTTGCGCGATAGTACATTGCAAAAATTTCTAAAGTGCAAAGTATTGAACGGTTACTGATATGAACAGGCCAATATGCGAAGATCACTTGCACGACCTCGACTCTTACACATTACATTGTGATCAGGTCGGGAGATTCGACCATCTACATGGCCACCAACACCGCATCCGAGCCGAGTGTAGGAGAGCTGCGTTTCATCGCGCGTCTTCAGCCGTCCAAGCTTCCTCTCGAGTACCCCTTCGGTTCCGTTTCGACAACCGGTGGATCGTCTTCCACCGTGGAAGGTAGCGACGTATTCGTAGTGAGCGGCCAGACCCGCTCCAAGTTCTACTCAAGTGAGCGCTTCATTGACGACTACGTCCACTGCGTCTACCGCGACAGCGATGCAATTCACGCATGCATGCTACTGAACTCCTACTCGTACGAACGAAGTTCTGGCGGACCTTTCTTCCGCGACATCAACTCGAACAATGCCGGTGACTCCACTAACCTCTATTTCTATATGAACTCTGGCCATGTTCAAACCGAGAACTTCCGCATGGGTCTGCACGGCCCATACGCCCTGCAGTTCTCTCGCTCTGGCATTCCAACCGGAAAATCCATGGACACCACCTTCTTCGCCGACTTGGGAATTTCCGGATATGTGGCTCCAAGTGGCCGAGGCACTGTCACCGGTACTGCGTCTGGCGGCACAAGCGGCCTCCAGAAGGTTCTTCACTGGTACAACTCAAACGACCAATACTGGGTATACGCCGACTCGTCTGGCAAGTTCACTTCGCCCGCCATGAAGCCTGGTACCTACACGCAAGTTTTCTACCAGGGTGAATTCAAGCTCGCCTCTAGCTCTGTGACCGTCAGCGCAGGCAAAGCCACAACGGCGAACATCTCGGGCTCTCTCCCCTCCCACACATCGCTCTTCAAGATCGGTGAATACGACGGCCAGCCCACAGGATTCCGGAACGCGGATAAGTTCCTTCGCATGCACCCTTCAGACTCGCGCATGTCCTCCTGGGGCCCACTTACTTACACGGTCGGATCTAGCTCCCTCACCGACGTGCCCATGGCGCTTTTCAAGGACGTTAACACGCCTCTTACTATCAAGTTCACACTTACGTCTGCGCAAGCCTCTGGCGCCGCTACCCTGCGCGTCGCTTCCACGTTGTCCTTCGCAGGAGGCAGGCCCAGCGCTGTGATCAACAGCTACAGCCCCGCAACGCCGGCTGCGCCGACGAAGATCGACTCGCGTGGCGTTACTAGAGGTGCCTATCGCGGGTTCGGTGAGGTGTACGACTTCGCCATTCCCTCTGGTAATCTGGTTAGTGGCAGCAACACCATCACACTGAGTGTCGCTAGTGGAAGCTCTGGAGACACTTACCTGCAGCCGAACGTTATCCTAGATGCGATCGAGTTGTTCAGGTAGAGAGTGGACGGGATAGAGCAGTTTCGTGCTCTTAGGGCTGAACGGAGCTGCTCTTTACTGTCATGTTTCGCTGTATATATTTAGGATGAAGAGCGTGTATATATTTTATTGAGAAATCTTGTTTTCACTGTGCACATGCAGAGAACCAATTAAGCACTTAAAATTGTGTCGTCCTTGATACATGCCGAGAGTGTTTGAGACTATCATTATTACATAAGGGATGCGGAAGTTGCCCTCAGCGCCAAAGAAGCAATCTCACGAAGCAAAACTCGAATAATAGAACTGCCTATCGGACTTTCTGTTCTCGGAATGATATATCCTTTCAATACTGGGGCATGGATTCAATCAAACTCCTTGTTCTTCCAAAGACTAAGACATGATAAGTATTGCTTTGAATATGTCCCGTCATTATGATCGCTTGACTATTTTTATTCCCGGGGTGCTAGGTTTTTATTCAACCACTAATTCATCTTACCGCTTAGACGTCCTGCGGATGATGCCTGCGTGGCTCGCGATCTGCACAATGGGGACCCAGTATTATGCCGCATCTTTCGACGATCCTCAACGTTCCGTGACGGGACCCTGAATGCTACTAATGAGATCGTTGTCGATAGCCGAATTTGCATTATAGGCTAACATAACATATTGGTCAAAAGCTGTTCTTCGCATATAGGATCTTTCTGTTTATACGTCGGTGATGCATCATATACGTGGTGTCATGAGCAGGCTGTATGATCAAGATATATCAGGTTTGAAGCTCACTAGAAATATAATTGCGAGAACAATTCGTTGCAGCATGTTCACCTCCGACAGGAAGGATTATTCCGATATTTGGCTCACAGACCCCCACGCCTACACCCAATCCATGACTCGTCAGCCGGACAATCGAATCCTTTCAAGCAGCGCCCATTCCCGAGGGAGTTATTTAGCGTCAAGAGTGGGTATCGGTCGACAAGTTAAACCATGCCTTCAACCTCGCCCTCAGGAACCGACTAGTCGGGTCCAATCAAGCATGTTCAAGGCGGAGTTCCCTGGATTTCGACGAAAGGAACGCGTAAGCGACGACTTCGCGACTGCAGGATCCGCCAGAGCCACACAATACGGTTCAGTTGGGGAAGCAAGCCAATCCTAAAGCGACGGGGGATCGGCCCCGCAAACGCTCGTATCGTTCCACGTCGAGACATCGTATGATTATTTTATGATGGAGCCAGGTTGGTGATTCAAGGACGGAATCTGGCGCCGCACGCATGGTAATTCCGTGTTGGCGACGAGGTCGTTCGCCGCATATGACCAACACCATGTCGGTGTGCATGTCAGGATAATTTGATTTGATTGAGGGCACAATGGTTCTGAACGGTGAGAGGTTCGTACGACCTCTAGGATAAGCGAGGTGCAGTTCTCCTGGCTGGGTTGCAATCGACGATCTGGTTCTTACATGATACCCAGAATCCGGCGAAGTGTGGCCTAAGACTGGACAGCAGAGTGGCATAAAAACAGGATGCCCACAGAAAGACGAATCTTTACACATCAGCATAATAGAGCATAGTGCGATTGCTTTCCCTTAGGAGAGACGATGTTAGAACTGCTCCATTTGACTTTCCACAAATTACGAGCTGACTGAATGATAGCTGAAAGCCCATGCGAGGCAGCGGAAGAGCTAGCCTAATTGAATTGGAGCTGCACAAGAATGGGGCGATCGACATATTCGACAGTGATACAGATCCTGCAAGAGTCGGGAGGCTTCCGATAGTAGCGCGGCGGGGCTGCAAGTACATGGAGGGTACCGTATTCTCGCAATCTTGTAATCTCTGTCATTCCCGTTCTGGTTGTATGCAGATTGACGAAATGGTTTCGAATCACGAATGAGTACAAGCGATATTTCCTGCAACGGGCCGATAAAGCATGAGAAACCATTTGTTACAAACTCAATCTGAATTACAACTATTAAGTATCAACCCATCTGTGGTAGGAACGCACATGAATATCATGGCGTTCTATGTAGAAGGATTGGCTTCGTAGCGTTGATGCATTCCAAAGGGATGGCGCCGAATTGAAATTCAGTGACATCGATGATGAGTCAATACAGACCGCCACTGATCACCTTGATGAAGACTCTTTTAATACTTGACCCCATTTGTTTTCTTTCCGCATTTGTCTTTGCAAAACCCCTTGTCACCGCAGTCTGCGCTCTGTAGATCTCGTCAGCCAACACACGCACGCATCGAGAGACGCATTCACCCACCTCTACCCTCAGACCAGCAAGATACTGGTTTGGTTTGAAAAGAGGTACCCAGTCCCCATTATTTATCTCGCTCATAACCAGATCACAGTTACGGGCTCCGTCCAGACGCCCACCAGGAAATGTGGGCTGATAGTAGAGGAACCCGTAGCAATTCTTGTCAGCCCCACATCGTTCACCACATTCGTCCACATTTTTTACAAGACCTAACTGCCGACGGGAGCCTCTAAACTGATTTCGGCAAGACAACTTGAACTGGTACTCCTTCTTGCTACCAAAGTCATACACTTGGTTGTCGGATCCGGGTAAGGGACAGATCATCCCGGCCTCAAAAGCTACTGGATATCCATGCAGGGTCAGTTATCGTAGGCTTTTAGAGTGGTGGTTACTTACCACTCGACTTGACCGGAATAGCTCCAATCTTCTGCACTCCATTGTCGAAGATATACGGGGCGGCGTCTTTGGAATAAACCACGGAACAAGCCTGTGTCGACGGATAATATGTCAGTCCGTTGCAGTCGAGTTGGTGGTTGTGGCACTGTTGCTCGCACTGCTCGAGGCTTCCGACTTTCGGCAGCCAACGGTATGAACCCCAGGGGGCGTTGTGGCAGTATAAGCGATATTCTCGGCCGTTTAGTTCACGTATCTTCCTGCTAGGTCAGTCACGCTCTGCTCAGTGAACCAGACGGGTGCTCACTTCGCCATCCCACGCTGGACATCCTGTTATTGCCCCACACTTCTTGCTCTTTTGAGCGCGGAACACATTCTCAACTGGGCTCTGTAGGCCAAGATGTGGGCCGGGCTCATGGCGAGTCAGGAACTCATAGACTTCGGGATCCGATACGACAAGGGGAGAATTATGGCCGTCAACCCTGTGCATTGGGTTTTTAAAAACAGGACTGTCGTTCAACGTGGACGACTCACCCTCCGTTCCGAGGTAAGGCCCACACAGCGGTCTGCAGAAGCAAGATGGTTGGAACAAACATGACTACTCACGGACATGTACAGCACAAAACCGTGGATACAGTGTGCATCTCCAAATGCCTACCATGTCATTGAATTTGTAGTCATTAGTAAACTTGTACTAGACGTCCTGCTTGCGGTCCGGGAGATCAACCTTGGATCCATGATAGCTCGATTATGTTTTGGCGTGTAGGGTTCCACGGTACTCGGTGCCATAACCGCGTTACCACGGATGATCTGCAGGAGGATGCGTATGCTTTCTCAAACCGTGCCGCAGTAGGTTAACACCCAGTCTGTACCAAAGCAGAGCCATCGGCCTGATATCCGGATTGTTCTGAGAGGGACCCGAAGTTGAGGCGCCATGTGGGGGCATGCATACGGGTTTCGAGGATGAACGTGCATATAAGCGACAACAGCGCGGATGAGCGGGGAATGCGCAGGCGAAACTGTTGATCCATCAAGGCAGCACCCTTCCCAGAGCATGAGGGAGGACTGCATGGTACAACGAGCCAATCGTCGGACGACCCAACGTTAGGGTCAGCCCACAGTTGCCTGGAAGACGACGGAACATGCGTTTGGCACAGCTGCGGACGGTGAAGGTTGACCACTGTAAGCTTGCGTCTGGCTCACCGATCGCGACGAGTGGTAGCAAGTGAGCCGTCAATAGGAAGAGTTGCCGCGGGCGGATAATATCAGGCGTGTTCGAGAAGTGTAAGCACGTGAGCCATGGATTCATGCGAGGGCCACACAGGGACGGCGACGCCATACAGCTCGGTCGCCTGCCAGCAACAGCAACGCTGCAATATCGGAGGGAGCGCCGCGGGGGCATGTCGAAAGCTGAAATATAGCGATCGCGATCGGCTGGTGGCGCCGTGGGCACACCCTTTTTTGCTCACCCTCCCTGCGCATCGCATCCTCGCATCCTCGCATCCTCGCGTCCTCGCATCCGCCTGCCGCCGCGCAACATCAGGGAGCGGCCGCGCGGGACGGCTGGCTTCCCCGCCGCCACTGGGCCGCAATGGAGCTGGGCTGCGCTGCCGTGCGCGGTGAGCAGCAAGCGCCCGATGGCTTTATGCAGCGCTCTGCTGTTGGCTGCTCCGCCGCATCGGCTGTGACGGTTGTCCTCCCCACCAATAAGTGTTTCTTGCAGATCCCGCTGTCTTGCCTGTGCCTAATTGCTGCGGTCCCTTTTTGAGGCCCCTGCCATGCCACAACATGGCCAAATCAAGCTTGCTGCACACGATGCCGTTCCGCTAACCTTCGCTGTTCCCTGTCTGTCCGCTGACCCTCAAGGTCCCGGTGGCCCTTGCTCATACCATCCATGTACCCATTCTCTAGCGACATGGCTGTCCGCACGGGTTGACAGGGCCTATTGCGCTCAGGGTCACGGTTGCTACCAGTCGGGTGGGATCCATCCGCCGTCCTGATTATATTTGACCAAACATTCCCCCATTCCATTTAAGCTTCTTCCCCGTCTTCCATCATTCATCTTAGCGTCCATTCCCAATCGATACAATGTCTTGGAGTTACACAGTCCATCAGATCAATCGGTCTTTTGATCAGCTTGCATATTGGTAGTATGTGAATTACTCGTACTGACCTCTTTTTGTGCTGATCCTCGTAGCCGGGACTTCCTACATCGATCTGATGATGCATTTCGGGCTTTGCACGAGCGGATCGTCTCTCTTGAACAACAACGCCTGGCATCCCAAGCTCCGACTGATGAGCAAATAGAACGAGTGCTTCGTAAAATACTTGCAGAGCGGTTTGGCGACCCAGAAGTTCAGCGTCCCGGAGATCAAACTCAACCGACACAAGTGCAATACTTCGTCCGCCACCCCTTGATCCCTAGGGCACCTCCAATAGAGCCAACAGTGCTACAAGTGGATCCAGAATCAGTACCCACAAAGGCCTATGGTCAGATGTTACAAGAGTTGGAAAATGGAATAGTTCGATACCCCGAAGCAGACGTTGCCAAATCGGCACTCCCAGACACAACTTCGAACGACCAAGGCGACAAACGCCCAGAAGCTCCACCCAACCACGGTAGACCCTGGTGTTAAACTTCTAGAAACTCCACCTAACTACGGTGGACCCTGGTAGAAGCGTGGCCAGAAGTGTCATGTTCCTACCTCGTCGAATATACCATTCGGGTGGAGACGTTACGATCTCGATCTCAACCTCGGATTCGATCAGTCACGGCCAGTAAAGAGAAAGAATTAAGCTGAGCATACCTATAATAATAGTGAGATAGATACTATCTACTTTGGCTCCTTTTGTTTACAACGACTTTTTTATGGGCCGATTCCTAGGGGGATCACGTCTTTTATCACTTTTTGTATTCAGGCCTTTGCCGAATCTTTGTCACAAACACAACCACCAGAAATACTATCTATACCTTGGGTCAAGTTGACTTCATGCGTTGAACGTGGACACAAGTACTGGTTATACTACAGCGTGGAGCTGTACGGTGTCAAACTCGCCCAGGAACCCCTGTTCTTGACTTCCTGATGAAATTTAACCAGCCTCTATGCAAACATTGCTTGCCTCAACATGGAAACCTGCTGGCGCCCGTGGTTCTCTAACAGAAATTGAACACTTGGGCTGGAAAGGTGCATTTGGCGGGCGAATTCACCGCTTACCCCATCAATGAGTGTGTTTCAGAAAGATGTGCTGGACCTTGCCTGCAAATGTTGAACGAGAGACAATTCCAATGCTCTGTTGACAACTTGCCCATTACTGGTTGTAGCGACCCGTATATGCGCGTACCCGACCCGACCCTTGCTATCACGCCACTTCCCGCCTCCCCGAAACCGGTCATTCTCCAAATATGCACCCCCATACTATAAAATAGTACTACAAGCTCGTCTGTGGGACCGGCGAATTCCCCAACCGTCAGTCATTGGTTTCCGACACGAGAGAACACCCGATGGCGGACGGAACATGTTACACAAGCGTTGTGCCTGCTCGGTCTTTCTGTCCGAATCGACGATGCAGAAGACTCGCGCCTTCTGTGTCAACTCTATCGTGTCCGGGCATCTCCGCGTACTAGTCTACATGCGTGACAGGATGATCCTCGCCTTTTTCCTTCGCGCTGTTCTGCCAGGTAAATGTGGCGGTAAGCTTGTATACGTGTTGTGTAAAGTACTCATTCGTCTGGTCGCGGAACTCAATCTCATTGTGAATGTAAGCTGACCGCATTTACCTACTTGAGACGAAGCTATATGCCCTCTCCTACCCTCCAACATCGTTAGGTTCAAAACTGCAGCGTATAGAATCTAGCTTGCCTACAACGCGTCGACGGCGAAGTGCTCTCTTTCATCTTCTAGCGAGAAAGGGCTCATGGAATCGTTCAACTCTGCTTCCTGCAGTGTAATCTTGCTCAAGTCTTACACGCTAGCCTTGTATTATCAGCAAGCCCTTCTTTTATGGGTGGAAAAATCATATGAGCGGAGGTTCTGAGGCATAGCTGTTCAAAATAGAATGCATTCCAAATACTGGTTTGAAGATGTGATTACTTTGCAGCGTTGAACACCCACGTTGTTCCTGCGGGTTGGACTCCCCTGTACCGTGTCTTGGCAGTCAATGCACGTCGT
>JACVRA010000164.1:0-130961 GCA_019828545.1 Paracamarosporium sp. OC-R06-R3
CTAGGCAACCTCTACTATAGCCAAGGCAAGCTAGTAGAGGCACAGAAGATGTACGAGCAGGCGCTGCAAGGGTACGAGGAAGCCCTTGGCAGTGAGGGGGTTCAGCGGTACATGCCTGCACTCAACACAATGGAGAACTTAGGGAATCTTCACAGGAAGCAGGGTAAGTACGCTGAAGCACAAGAGATGTATTCAAGCGCGTTGTCTGAGCTGCAGAACATTCTTGGCCAGTCAAGCAAGAGATGCAAACAGCTCAAAGCTAAGATACATACGTTACCTACACTATAAACAAGCAAGAGGGAGAGTACGCAGCCGCCAGCTGTCGAGTATGTTGCCAAGTCAAGACTGCAGCTGGAAAAGAAGACGTCGAGACAGGGACCGCCGCCGCCACCACCACCACCACCAGGAGTAAAGACGACGCTACCTTTGGAGTACCGATCCGTGTATCTTGGGAGGCAGAAATTCTGTCACACCCCAGCGCCCGTTTTTTGCTGCTTTAATCATGTGGACATTTCGAACTTAATGCCAAGCTAGTCACGGACGTTAACTCTGGTTGCAATGATGTGTGCTCATTCACCGCTTACAGAATTAAGTCACCGTTCACGGGTCGCATAAAATCTGGCGGAATGGCGAAGGAAATTGGCTCTCAGCGTCCTTTTGGGATGTATATGTTAGAGATATCAATCATTACATATTGCAGACTGTCTGACATTATCGATGCTCGCAGCGAAATGTCCTGTCTTAGGAACACTGCCTTCCGTACTCTATATCTCTCATGTCTTTGTAGGTCCTACTTATTCCATACCCTTATCACGGCAAGCCCTACCCCGAATTCTCTTGGCCTTCGCTGCTATATAGCTTCGCATATACAGAATCCCCCCTCTCTGCAGAAACGTCTAGCGTAGGGAGGACTTTAATGATCTACTAGGTGTGCAAAGGGCAACTCTTGTACAAATATTGTTGTACTCACCCTTCTAATCCTCCAAAAATCCTCTTAGCGCTAGATCTTTGTGCAGGGGGGTGACTGTATAAGAAATCTGACAAGTTTACCTGTCCAGTACTAGCGCCGATCTACCTATATCTACAGTAGATCAACTATCGATAGTGGCTCAAAACCGGCTACTAGCCTTTGGCACCCATGCTAGAGGCGGTCCCATTGTGGACCGACCACGGCATCCATCCTACGATGTTCTTCCCACGACCGGGTTAAATAACCACTCTTCATCCCAACTAGGAAGGTATGATCCGAATAAATCGAGGATATCAGTACCTTCCAGCTGTGTCTCTTCGTGTTGGAGATTCCAACCAGGATTCTCTGACTGCTCTCCCGAAGGCAACGAAACGCTGGCCGGAAGTTGATCCATATGCTCAGATATACTACCCCCACTTAGCGTCTCTCCTGTTGGAGCGGCCGACGTCGCAAACGTTGTATCACTGTTGTCTGTCTGTAGCTGAGACCTTTCCCGAACATAGGAGCGCGCTATGTGAGCAAAATCGGCTGCGATAGATCCTGGCAGCACACCTTGAGATGCGTACTCAATGCGACTGAAATGACCAGCACCAATGTCAAGTAAAGCGAGATTGAGAGAGGTTTCCACATGCGAGTGATTATCCACAACGAGATCGAAGAGGATAAAGAACGCTGCTAAAGGAACGGCTGCTAGGACCCTGCAGAGGTTTAGAACGCGAGTGTGAAAAGAAAGGAGCAGTACGTACCAAAGCGGCGTATATGGCTGGACTTCGATGAAGTTCGTAAGTTCAAGTATACATCGTGTGGTGCGCATGATATTGGAAACGATCTCCCCAACTGGATTATCTGGATGTTGAAGCTGAAGAGCGGCGCGATTGAGATGTAGCATTATGTTGTGATATCCGAAGTGCAATCGGACACATATGCTCATCATCTGCGCTGTCCGGACATCGTGGCTCCGTATAGGCAATGTCGGCTGATAAGGCGCAGGAATGGTTTTGCGCCATTGTTCCAGCTCATCTTTGAGCTGGCTGATTGTCGCTATGAAATAATCGACTGACCGGGCACGTACACTAGCTGAATGAAGCGATGCATAGATGCGACTTGACAGCCTTGACAGCCGAATCCAGGCAAGGAAGGAGTCAAATCCTGTCTGCTCGGCGCCATTACTGCTATCCGTTGGGACCGCGCTGCAAATGTCTGAGTCCATGATGGAAGAACTCTTTGCTATTGTGAAAGTTATCGTCTTTTCTAGGCAAAACAAAACCCAGAAGGTTCGATTACGTGCATCATCCCCTGAAACAGTCAAGCGATTGTACCCAAGCATTTGTGATTTTCTGACGCCTTCAGAGATCAATGCATATTCGAACTGCATGCATGACACATTGGATGCGAATATTGCCATGGCAGTGATGGCTTGTACCACTGTCAAACTGGCCTTGGTGATGAGTAAATCAGGGAATAGCGCTAACGCGGTAGAGAAAAATCTCCATGCCACGTTACTGGCAGGCTGAAAGCTTCCACCATCGCAATACTGGGATCCGAGAGCCAGGATAGCGTAAAAGAGAGCCGACCAGGCTTTGTCCGAACCGAGTCTGGACTCCAGTTCTGGACCGAGTGCAATCGATTCAACTTGCTGCTTATTAAGAAATGGGTGGAGAGGATGTACATTGTCAAAATATGCTAATGAGGATCATCAGCAATGGTCTTCTTGATCGAGGAGAATTGTGCAAGCTTATCTACCTCGTACGCAGGACGCAACAAAGTCTCTATTCAGTCCGAAGACATGTAAACGGTCGCTATCAGCAGGGGGTGCAGGGACGCTTTCGAAAGTTCGCATGCGCTGAGCAATGACTGCGGATATCTGGGATTTCAATATAGACACGCGGTCATGGCCAAGACGTCGCTCAAGTGAGCTCAATCGTGCTTCAGAGAAAAACGTCAGGCTGTACTCGCCTCCAAAGATACCCAGGGTCTGTTTTGCTAGTCAGTGGAGCGCGCATGCAACGTCGCGGCCGAGTTTACGTGAAGAGACTCGCCAGGGGTCTGCCTTGATGGTCCAGGAAAAGGACGTGCGAGCAGCCGATCCAGGTACAACTCCTGTAGGCCATCATACTGCCCATTTCCACGGTGTTTTTCGGGTGTTGCCTCTCTCACTAAGGATGACGCTGTCAGTGATACTGGGGGCCCGCGCCGAGGCTTCCGAAGCAAGCTGAAATGACATGGTACATTACGGCGTGCACAGCTGATACAACTTGTGGCACCTCGATGTCCTGTCAAGCAGATTAGGAAAACCATTTAGAGATGGGTACGACCTCACCCGCGCCTTTGCATCGCACTTTTCTTGCTTTGCATAGATCACATGTTTTCATGCGCGGCTCGGCTTCGCTCATTCTGACTGATACGTCACTGCTGTTGGACTATGTATCAGGACCTTCCGAGGTGCCATGAAGTGTTGGAACGCAGAGGAGTGCAACGCGGTGGAAGCCGAAGAGATGCAGGCCATCATGGGCCCGCTGCAGAGGTTCGGAGCCGAGGGCGTGCAGTTTATTGCGGGTCCGCTAGCGAGAGCTCGGAACCGAGCACGTGAAGTTTCCTGTTTCCTGGGCGGCATCCTTCCCTACACGCGCCGCATGAGGCAAGATACGCAAAAGCAAAATCTCATACGAGTCGTACGTACCGGTTTCGAACAATCCAAACCATGCAAATGTCAGCTCAGATGCGGCAAGGCGTCAATGGGTGGGTCCATGCAACCCATCCGACTGTAGCCCTCCGGCCGAACAGATATGGGCAGCTCAGTGTATAAAGGAGAAAGCAGGTTCGATACACAGGCTGTCCCATGATTCGTTTGTTTCTTTAGACTTGGCAACTATGAACGAGGAAGAAATTCCGCAAGATAGGGTTTCTCAACTCATCCGCTCAGTTTCCTTTGCTTCCCGCGCAGGGACCGTGTCTGTCGACCCTTTCGACGTGCGCGATCCAGATTGGACCCTCGAGAAGACCCTTCAAGCTGCCATCAACCGATCCGAAGAAAGCGGTGCTCAACCTCTTTCTCCACCCGTCTCTCTCTGCTGGCAGAACATCACTGTCACAGGCAATGATGTGGGTCAGATCAGGCAAAAGGATGCCGGCTCTTTCTTCAAAGACATGTTCTCTGAAATACGGAATTTACGGCATCCAAGGAAGGAAAAGACCATTCTTAATGCAATCAATGGATATTTGGCTCCGGGGGAAACGCTGCTTGTGTTGGGTGCCCCTGGTAGCGGATGCACCACGCTCCTCAAAGTGCTAGCAGGACAGACGGAGCATTATCGCAACTGCAGTGGATCAATAACTTACAACGGCGTTCCGCTCAAGACTATGCGCGAAAGTTTTCGAAGCATGATGTTGTTCAACGGTGAGAACGATACTCACTTTCCATACCTTACTGTGGCACAAACGATCGATTTTGCTGCGAGCACGAAGGCACCACATACTCGCATTCACGGTATATCACGCCAAAAATATATCGAGACGACGAGAAAGATCCTCCTTGCTGCGTTTGGCTTGACTCACACAGCCAACACTCTGGTCGGGAATGATTTCGTGCGCGGCGTGTCTGGTGGCGAAAGGCGCCGCGTCTCAATTGTAGAAATGGTACGATACATTAACGTCAAGTCACTTCCTAGGACCCTGAGCTGATTTGAATAGCTACTTGCTCGGGCATGCGTCAGCTGCTGGGATAATCCCACCCGTGGTCTCGATTCCTCTACCTCCTTAGACTTTGCGCAAGCGCTCCGCGTGGCGACAAATCTGACAGCGAGTGTTTCCATCTCAGCCCTATACCAGCCCAGCGATACTTTGGCTGGCCTTTATGACAAAGTGACACTCCTTTATGAAGGTCACCAGATATTCTTTGGTACTTTAGAGGCCGGCAAGAGCTATTTCGAGGACTTAGGCTTCGTCTGCGGCCCACGCCAGACTACTTCAGAATTCTTAGTCACTGTCACCGATCGGAACGCATCTGTTGTGCGGGACGGCTTCCGCCACAGAGTTCCACGTACACCATCCGAATTCGCCGACACATGGACGTCAAGCGAAAATTATCGCCAGTTACGGCTTCACATGGACTCTGAAATGACAGCGAGCAGCCGAGTCTCAGAGGAAATCACCCGCTTCAAAGCGCATGTTGCGGCTGAAAAGGCACCTGTTACACGCTATAAGTCTCCATACAGTCTTAACCTTGCACAGCAATTTGGGACCACTTTCCATCGCGCTCTTCAGCGTATAAGAGGAGAATATGCATATTTTGTCGCAATTACCATCGCTATGCTGGTCATCCCGGTGATGATTGGAACCATGTTCTACGACATTGACCCAGGAACAAGTGGCTTCTTCTCGAAAGGCGGCGTCATCTTCTTCATCGTGCTCTTCAACATCATTGTCAATTTCGCCGAGGTTGCCGCCCAATTTTCGCAGCGTCCAATAGTCGAAAAGCACCACTCTTATGGCATGTATCACCCGTATATCGATGCAATTGCGACTATGGTATCACAATTTCCGCTCAAAGCCTTCAATATCCTGGTCTTCACTGTCATCGTCTATTTCATGACTGGTCTCAAACGCGAAGTCGGCCCGTTCTTTCTCTTTGTGGTGTTCACCTACCTCACGACGCTGACCATGACTGCATGGTTTCGCTTCGTTGCTGGGCTAGTGAACACGATCGAGCTTGCCCTTGCGGCCGCGGGACTCACAGTTCTTCCCCTGGCCATGTACGGAGGTTATGTTATTCCGCGGCCTTCTATGCATCCATGGTTCAAGTGGATCTCGTATGTTAACCCGATCTTCTACACCGTGGAGGCGCTCATGGCAGTCGAGTTCCATGGACGCAAGGCTTCCTGTCAGTCGCTCGTACCATCTGGCCCTGGCTATGAGGATATCAGCATTGCCAATAAGGTCTGTGCTGTTGTTGGTGCGAGGCCCGGAAACGACTTTGTTCTAGGTGACGACTACATTGGCATGTCCTTCGACTACTATTACTCAAACATCTGGAGGAACTTAGGAATCTCCGTTGTTTTCTTTGTTGGCTTCACTGTTCTATACACGATCACAACTGAGTTCAAGAAGCTTGATGACGCCACTTCCAATCATATGGTCTTTCGTGAGGCCGCAGCGAAGATGTCCACGAACAGTGTGACCGACAACGAACGGAAACTGGAATTGCAATCCAACAAAGACGTATTCTGCTGGAAACATATCAATTACGACATCCAGATTAAAGGCGAGAACAGGAGGCTTCTTCAAGATGTTCAAGGCTATGTCGAGCCTGGAAAGCTCACTGCTCTAATGGGCGCATCCGGAGCTGGTATGTAATTACAATGCTTGCGACATTTCTGGAACGTGGACTGACTTAGACCTTCGCCGATAGGTAAAACAACGTTACTCAATGTTTTAGCCAAACGTGTGAGTACTGGCATAATCTCCGGCGATATCACTATCAATGGAAATCCACTGTCTGGAGACTTCAAACGCAGAACTGGATATTGCCTGCAACAAGACATACATATGGAAGAGATGACAGTGCGTGAGGCGTTCCTATTCTCCGCGCATATGCGCCAGCCACAACACACACCAGTCTCAGAGAAGAATGCCTACGTGGATAAGATCATCACGTTGTTGAACATGGATGAATATTCTGATGCAGTAATTGGTGTCCCAGGAAGAGGTCTTGGTGCTGAACAGAGGAAACGTACAACAATCGGTATCGAATTGGTTGCGCGACCGTCTCTGTTATTGTTCCTAGACGAGCCAACATCTGGTCTGGATTCGCAATCTGCATGGTCAATCGTGAAACTTCTGCGGGATTTGGCTGACGCTGGGCAAGCTATACTCTGTACAATTCATCAGCCATCGTCGACGCTCCTCAGCCAATTCGACAGACTCCTTCTTCTAGCCCGTGGAGGTCAAACGGTATACTTCGGAGACCTCGGTAAAGACTCGAGCCAAGTACTCGCGTACTTTGAGCAGTATGGTGCGCCTGCGTGTCCGGCAACGTCTAATCCGGCGGAGTATCTCCTGGAGCAGCTTGGTGCTGGCGCTTCGGGTCGCGCAACCATGGACTGGCCTTCAATTTGGAGCATGTCAAGCGAGCGACAAGCCCTGACATTGAAGATCCAGGAGCTAGAATCCGGAAAATCTCGAGATACCCAGCAGGAACAAACTCAACAGTCAGTCTTTGCAGTCAGCTGGTTTCGCCAATATAAGATCGTCCAAAGGAGGCTGTTCGTCCAGCACTGGCGCTCACCCACCTATATCCACGGCAAACTCTTCATCAACATCATCGGCGGTCTCTTCATGGCTTTCACCTTCTATAAAGAAAATGCTTCGATTCAAGGACTTCAGAACAAAGTCTTCGCCGTCTTCCTGATCCTCCTACTGTGTCTTACCCTCATTTTCCTCCTACAACCGCGCCTCATTGCTTTACGCAACATCTACGACGTGCGCGAAAAACACTCAAACATGTACCACTGGTCTGTTTTCCTTGTATCGAATATTATTGTCGAACTCCCCTTCAACTTTGTAATCTCTACCCTTTGTTTTATTGCATGGTTCTTCCCAGTCGGCTGGTGGCGCGACATCTCCTCCGGCCGCAGTACTTTCATGTGGCTCGTCTTTCTTTTGTATCAGGCGTACCACACCACGTTCTCTCAGGCAATAGCTATCATATCACCGAACCCTGAAACAGCAGCGATGATTACTATCCTCTTCTACACGTTTATCCTGGCGTTCAGCGGCGTCCTGCAACCTCTTAGCCAACTTGTCAAATTTTGGCACTTCGCATATTACGCCAGTCCCTTCACATGGCTGGTATCTGCGCTTATGACTACCGGCACACATGGAGTTGCGGTTACTTGTGCGCCTGCAGAAGTTAGTATATTCCAACCACCCGCGGGCAAGACGTGTGGCGAGTATGCAGGCGCCTTCGCCAACGCTACTATGGCCGCTATATACAATCCCGAAGCCATGCAAGATTGCAGATTATGTTCGATCTCCGTAGCGGACTTGTACCTTTCATCACTTAATATGGAGTATGGAGATCGCTGGAGAAATGTCGGGCTCTTGGTTGTTTACATTGTCTTCAATATCTTGGTTTTCACCGTCGGATTCTATCTCCATTCCTACCCAATTTCCTTTCACAAATCATTTTTAGGTATATTTCCCGGGCGTCGAAATAGAAGGTCCTAATTTAGGACTTAGTTTGCTGGATAGCACATTAAGGGGACATGTTAAGGTAGTGTCGGAAACTGTACTTTGTAGCATTAATCCTCCCCTAACTTTACTTCTTGAGATAATGCTATGGTAGACATATTAATTCAATGTAAGATATGAATGACCCTATATTAGGTCTTTAGTAACCTCCGACTTTTGATGACTTGCCATCGCCGAGGACTATCATGCGTGTCTGGTAATAGTTGGTGTGGGTCCATCATTTTACTAGGAAGTGCATCACCCAGAAACTTAGCCCACGGAGACAAGTCCCAGCAGAGGGTAGACAGTCCGACACCGGTGCATTTCACGCATCAGGTAGATAGTGTTTTGACCTCTTCAAGCGGTCATCTGCTGGTTTCAAGACCTGCGCGCATAACTTGCTTTTCCGTTTCGGAACGTTCCTTTAGAGACAGAAACATTTATATCTGGTACATAGTTAAGGAGGAAATGTTCCAGAACGGAAAGGGCGCGTGGATGCCTGGACTGCGGCCTGGCTGGATTCTGTTGTGTCACCGTGCTGAATCTAAAAGAGGACAAGTTCATCCACCACTTCATAGGAGCCCGGACCCGAGCATCCGGGTCGCTCGATATTCACTTTTGTTTCGTACTCTGTTGGTAATACGACATGAAACTATGTAGGCTTAGGAAACCCAACTAGGGGAAATCGAAAACCTGCCGTCACGATCCTTCTTTCCTTTGCATCTCCTCCCGCAATCGTTTATCCTCTAAGATGCCCACAAGTCTGTCCATTTCAAGTCTTGGCCTTGTTCCCCGTCGGCACCTTCAGGGCGTACAGACGATCTAACAGTGTTTTTGAGTGGGTAGTACATTTAGCACATATTTTTTCGATTTGTTCCTAGGTTTCTTCAAGCTCATGTGACTCAGGATCCTTCGAACTGGTCGGCTTAGTGGAAGGCCTGCTGAGTTGCGAGTCTAACTGTTTGAGGCGGAGAGTAACCGCCTCAGTGAACTCGTTTTCTTGTGTGGTACCGTTACTCGAGTTGTAGACGTGTCTAAATTTACTGATAATGTGCGAGATGAATCGAACGAACTGAATCGCAGCTGCAGCGACTGGCAAGGCTAAAATCGGGTCTGGCGTCATATCCAGTCACATGTCCTCTTATGCTAAGTACGAGCTCTTGAAAGGTGCTCCTACGAGTTCCAATTGGTTGAATAGGATAGCAAGAATGGACTAGTGGTTCGATGGCTTTCGGTGCAGATAGTGGGTAGGTAGTACAACATTTCAGCACTGCCCACCGCGGCGGGTGCATACCAATCAACCAACATGGCTTATCAGCCCTGAGGGCCTGGAACTTCTATACGTTCTACAAAGGGTAACAATTGACGGAGGTACAGTTCGCGGATTTCTAACTCGCAGGTGGTTGCGTTCAGCTCCGCACCAATGAGCAGTCTTGCCTATGTGTAACGCTGCGCGTATTAATACGGCTCTACCCCGCCTACCGTGCCTCATCCTCTATTTTCTTTGGTGCATATCAGTCGGGAAAGTGAACGATATCCCTTCCCCCCCTCACTACAGCTACGACTAGTATACGTTTTCACTGTGCTATTTGCCATAGCTGGTCTTCATTTTCCAAACATCGTCCTCCTACACACAACATGACAGCCACCACATTCACGCAACTCCCGTGTGAGTTACAGGATATGATATGGTCAATGACTGCAGCCGCTCAATTTCAAGAGTAAGTAAAATGCCCTTACTTTGGCAATTGCGTGATCCTCTGGTTTGTACTAGAATAGTGACCGTGAACTCTAGCATCGCTGATAGTTTGCCGATTTCTCCCTGTACAGTCTTGGATCTCACCGAGCGCCTGCGACAAGCATTTCATGGCTACGACAACTTACCGGAAAATATAGCAATACAGCCTCTTAGATTCTACGTTAACGACGATGGAGTGAAACCCCGCCTTCATGTGAACGAATTTCAGATCTTAGTAAATCAGCTATCTATGGCCACAGTCTGTTCACAGGCGCGGTCTCATGCGATTGACTTCTGCTGCACGAAAGTCGATATCGTGGACTTGCACTTCACCATGGGTCCCAGCAATGTTGGGGACGAAATCCTCAATCATGTTTTGCAGCCAACCACAGTTATGGTCACCTGCCCGGATCAACAAAATGGTCATCCATGCTTCAACTCTGCAGATCAGTACGTGACGTTCCGGTACGAAACAACTGTATCTAAGCTAACTTCGTACCCGCGATTCTAGTCTTGTTGCCATAGTTGACCTCGTTTTTGGTAGCTGTGCAGAGCGGATTGTCTTGGATTTTTGGTGCCCTGAAATTAATGAGCAAGAACAGATTTATTGGCCACACTCTCAGGAAACACACATTAGGATGCAAATGTAAGTAATACGCTTTGATGTACCCTGCACCCGCAAGTGTGGACATGATTTTGTACGCTAACCTATACACAGGGAACATGTCTTTGTTCGCCTAGAACAAGATAATTTGGAGTTCGAGTATTACCCTCAATATTACTCCAGGGAATTCTATTCCGCGCTTCTCAAAATGTATGAGATTCTGGACGCTTGCGAGAAACAGCAAAAGTTACCACGCCTACAAATCTTTCAGCTGCAACTGCATATCCGTCGTGGTGAAATAGTCATAATGACAAACACCAAGACAGCAGTCAATAATATTCTCCGATGGGTCGATTGGAGCGATTTCCAACCTGGCTGTCCACATCCGTGTTCTGATAACTGCATTTGATCGTCTAATACGATGCAATCGGAATTTATGGTGCCTTCGCGCTTAGTACCAACAAGATACGCAGGAAGGTGTGATTGTTGCTCAAAAACTCGTCTCAATCGCAGTCACACATCGCCACCGCGTAGCCGGCGCTGCTATAGCTGCCTTGTGGGTAGGCTTATAGCATCGGCACCCAACTCTGCAACACTCATTCCACCAATAGCGCATGTACGGCTGAGCGGTTTCTAGTATGTTATCGACAGTGTCGTGGCAGAATCAGTACCGGAGGCATTTTCTTTAGCGGGGAATTCGCTGTGGCATAGTCCACAGTAAAAATGAAGGATAGGCTTATTCTCTTGACATGTATATAAACAAAAAAAATACCAAGCACATTATCATTATAGACAGTGTCTTATACTATCAATCGTACAGCCGAATATCCTCTCCTAGGAACACTGCCTTCCATACTGTACATGCTTCATCTCCTTGCCAATCCTACTCATCTACATACTCATCACGGCAATCCTCTCCCCGAATTCACCGCGTTGGCCACCTGGCTCGTCCCAGGTCGATTCTCCGCATACCGCTCATAGCTATCCAGATACAAACCGTCGTCGCTCGTCGTCGCCCGAACGCTCGGATCCCGCTCAATGGCATCGACCCACGCCTTCCATCTACTTCCCTCCTCAGGTTCGGGCCATCCTCGATAGGGGCCTAGCACCTTCTTCAACCGCACCACCCACGGCGCAATCTGCACGTCTACGAATCCGAAGTCTTGACCTAAGAAGAACGGACCTGTCGGATCCGCAGCGTCGACGAGTTTTCCGATCTCTTCGCGTAGCTCGGTGGCGTGCTTGACTTGGTCCTCCGGATCCTGGGCTTGAATCAGCCGGTAGAAGCCGGGTACGATATGGCGGTTAACGTGGTCAGACCAGAGGCGGGATGTTGCACGTGTTTGGGGGTTAGGCGGGAGGATGGCGGGGCCCGTCTGCAGGTCCTCTAGGTACTCCATTATGACTGTGGATTCGTGGGTGGACCATGTTGGGCCGTGGCGGATGGCAGGAACGAGGCCGCGTGGGTTGATCTCCAGGAGGGATTGTGGCTTCTTGTAAGGATCTACTTCGATGTACTGGTAGGGTATTTTCTTGTGTTCAAGCGAGATCCAGACGCGTTGGACGAAGGGACTGTGGTGGATGATTAGTGAGTGACGTCACAAAGTATAGGATGTTGAAGCTGGACGTGGGAAGATGTTGCGAGGGGAATAATTACCAGAAGCAACTACCGAATAGCTTAAGGTCTTCTTCTTTCGAGTGGTTCTTGACAGTGACAAGGGCATTACCGGTTGCTTTCTTGTGGTATGTTTTCTTGGAAGAGTCGCCGCCCTGATTTGTATCAGTCATCGTGAAGCGAACAGAGACACCAGGGTATTTCAGGCGCAGGAAAGCAAAGGTAGAAGATTTTAAAAGAGACTTAGGTCGAAAAAGGGGATATGTGCAACAGCGATTTGAGTAATGTAAGGTTCGTGCAGATGCAGAGAGGAGAGTGGGAGACATGATAATGATGGAAGAGATACACAGTGCCCAACATCATGCTACAAGCGCCGCGCATGAGTGGAGTACACGGAAGGGTCCCATGACGTATGGTCGTAATTGGTACTCGTTAACGCGCGCGCCATGCAGGTGCTTCAGTGCTGCTATAAAGCGAGTACGTGTGTAACCGGGCACAACCAAGCAGATAGCATCTCTAAGAGCGCGCCTGCACGTCCATGCGGGAATAAACGACATGAACAAGATGGACGAACAATGGACATACCTGGGCTTTTTTCTTGTCTCGCTCGTTCTTCATCAACCACCTCTGCACGCTGTTCTTCTTTACTCGATCACTCTCTTCAAGTGTATGTTTATGCGGACCTGCCACGCCATCGCCTTTTCCGTTTCCACCATTGCCATTCACTCTTTGTATGGTGTAGAACTTGCTTGGTCGAGCATTCGCATTGGGTGCTTGTCGCATGCTCATGTTGGGTGCGACTGACCATGGCATGCCGTTGTTGTTGTGACCAAAGAACTGGCCTCCACTGCCAGATGCGTCGAACGGAGTGTGAGGCTCGACAGGTGGTTGCAGGCCCGTCTGTTCGGTAAGCTCTGCGCCATCGAAGTACTCGGTGATCTTGATCTTCACGTCGCAAAGGTCGCGCTCGCGAGCCACACGTTTCCGTTTCTTCTTCTCCGGGTCGGTCGACTTCTTGGTGCCCGGCGGTCGCCCTTTGAGCCTACAGTCCCAGTAATGGGAGACGAAGCGCTTGCGTTTGTGTCGTTGGGTAGAACGATGTGAGTAGACGTTGTCGACGTGGGGGAAGTAGATCTTGAATCTGCAGCGTCCAGGTCAGTACAGAACATGGGGTAAATCGAACGAGTGTAGCATACTCGTCCTCGGTTAGAGTGATGGTGTCGTCCACATGGAACAGCTTCTCCCTCCACGCATCCAAGTCTGGCGGATCGGGGATCAACCTCAAGCCTTCGATCTGGCCATGACTGGCTACGGGCACCTCGTCGCCTTCCGGGACTTGTTCCTGCACTTCAGGCTGGCCTTGTGCTTGTACAAAAGCATTCCTGTGTTCCAGTTCTTGTAGTTGCGGCGCCCGTTGGATATGGGTCGCAACCTGAGCCCTTGGAGGCGGGGCCTGGATCTGATGCTGTGGCGCTGGCGGCGGAGGATTCGGCGCGTTTATTTCGAATCTCGCGTACCCACCCGGGAAGCCCTCAAATGGGGGCTGGCCAGGCTGCTGTAAGCCATGACTCTGGAAGTGTAGCGCGTGCGGATTGCCTGCTTGTAGCTGCTGGGCATAGCGATGCTGGAAGAAGGCCTCGTTGGCCTGGGGTGAGAGGTCCTCGAGCGGTTGGAGGCCCGGAGGGATCTGGTGGAGGTGCAGTGCTTGAGGCGGCAGGTGGTGGAGGGGCAGCTGCGACGAGTTCATGTTTCCTGGGGTGGTGTCGCGTGGGTTGACGCGTTCCGGTGCTTAAAGCAGCGCTGGAATAACGGCGACGACAGCTTGGCGATGGAGGCGGGTGATGCCGTCTGATCCATGACCCTTTCACCATCTCCGGCGCTAGGCGCTATGTCCGGGAGATACACCAGCGACACCAGCGACACCATCGACACCACCAGCCTCACTTGCTCCTGTTCAGCCTCTTCGACCTTCATGAAGCAGCTCAGTCTAGGACCTCTGGAGAGTTTTGCACGGCACATGCTTCTTCACACTCGACAAGCTCCCCGCGAACCAGCTTATCCACACTCGCTCTCACAACATCTCCCACAGCGACAAATGCCACCGCAGCCATATGGCCAATTTCACGACGCATGGTTGCTTCAGCATTCCAGTTGCGTATCGACGAAGGCACGTTGACAAGAATGAATACAGCGACTCCACACTGCGGGACCGCAATGTCGCATTACCGGTATCTCTCTCTAGGACACCTTGGCTCCTGAGGAATACAGCACAGCCGCGGAAATCGAAAGACAAGCAACTCTGGCCTGGATGCGAAATACGAATGTCGAAAAAGTCTGATTGGCTGGCTCTCCACTCATGCCGAGGTTCTTGGCCATGTGCCTCACAATAGCTGAGACTCAGCTTCAGGAAGATACTATTCATCACAACAATAGCCTTGATGCACAATGCCATGTAGACACCACGATGTGCAGGTCTTCGATGGCCTGCGATGCTGTTTGGCCTGCGGAGAAGCAGTCTTTGACAGCCAACCAGACCAGAACCCTGACTTACCCCGCTCGCAAAATGCGCCGTATCAATATGCCCCCCTGAACTACGCACTGGGTCAAGAAATCAGGTTATGCATCCTTTTTCCCGGTCGAGCTATAGACGATATCACGGTAGACCTTGTGCATGTCAACATCAACCATCACCCTCCATACGAAGCAATCTCGTACGCATGGGCGACCCAAGAGGGAGATGATTCGCTTTCACAGACCGTATATTGTCGTGGAGGGACAGTGTCCGTGACGAAGACATGTGAAGCAGCCTTGAGGCGTCTTCGGTGGCAGGGCCACAACAGGTATCTTTGGGTGGACGCCGTCTGCATCGACCAAAGCAACATCCAGGAGCGCAACCACCAAGTCGGCTTTATGGGGACCATCTTTGCAAATGCCTCTCAAGTTGTAATCTTCCTCGGTGCCGGAGATGAAGCAACCGACAAAATGCTCGATTATTTGAATGCCAAAACAAACACTCTGACCGATATCAGACGTGATCGGATCAGCACTATGATCAAGACTTTTCTAGAACGCCGCTGGTTTGATCGAGTATGGATTCTACAGGAGGTTGCACTGGCGCGACTGGCGACACTGGTAGCTGGGGAGAAGACGGCTCGCTGGACGCTGGAAACCATCAATAAACTTCTTGCGCTTTGTACGAACTTATCGATCGAACCGCCCAGCGCCTTGCGTTGGTTACCTGCAAGTCAGCCGGAACACGACATTCTATCTGTACTCCACAAGAGCAGGAATTGCTCATCGACTGATCCGAGAGACAAAGTATTTGCGGTGCTTGGTCTTGCCCAGGCAGACTTCCAAAACGGCTTTCCGATCGACTATTCTCTGACCGTAGAAGAAGTTTACGCTCAACTCGCCACGCACCTGATACAAATCGAAGGAAACCTGCGAGTGTTAAGATATGCCAGTGGTCAAAGCTTGGGATCATCCAAAGTGCGCGACATTCCAAGCTGGGTCCCACAATGGGATGTAAAAGCTGGGTATGACCCGTTGCCTCCGCAATTTAACGCTGAAGAGCTGGAGACTTTCGCTTTGCTATGGTCCACTCGCTTACTGCTTTCTCATCAACCCGAACTGGAATCATCGAATGAGCTGCTGCAGATGTTCCTAGGACATCTAGCCAAGGACCAGCAGCCTCTCTCAACAGCGGCTTGGCTGCAACGGTTTTGTCTTTGGCTGAACGAAACTGAACCAGTCATTGCGAAAGTCAACCCGATATTAACAGATCTCGAAGGCACAGCACTATCCCTCACACGGATACATGCTCCAGGTTTTCACTACTCCATCAGCAAGCGTGACATAGACATCCACAGCTCCTCCACCAAGGTTCGCAAGTCACACTATGACGCACTGTCGCGATCATCAATATGGCCTTGTCTGCGCGTGCGCGCCCATGAACTCGATAGCATCAAGACCGTCATCGGCATCCGCTCTGTCCACCAAATCCATCACTTCCCCAAAACCCTGCCAAAATCCTTTGATCTACGCCACATGTGCACCCCATGCACCAAGCACTTTGTAGCAACATACATTTGTCAACATACGCCTACTATCGCCCACACAATCTCGGAAGAATTCATAAGAGACATGAAAAGGGTTCTTGGCGAAGGGAAAACAATGTTCCAAACGCAGCGCTCGATTGGTGTGGCCCGTGCCGACTTGCTTGCTGGTGACAGCATCTGGGCATTGGATGGCGCTGATGTGCCTTTCGTTTTACGAAGAGTTGATCAACATTACGTGCTTTTGGGGGAGTGCTTTCTGTACAGAGCATTGAGGCATAGTTTGTGCATGTGCTGTGGATGCGAGCTTCAGGCATGGCCCGTTGTCACGCAGATAATCGATATATGGTAACGACTCTATCCACGGAATATCGCACGGTTAGACGCGCCGATCTACAAAACCAGAATAAAATTGCAGCATCCATCCAGTTCGTTTCGAAAACAACCAGCTCCGAGTCCACCACCACACACCCAACCCTCAGCCTACGCCCCGAAAACCTTCAAACTCTCCTCCAGATGCGTCTTCGGTTTCGGGCCCGGCAGATCCCCCACCACACCTCCAAACACCAATTGCGCCTTCGGCTTCCACTCCTTACTGACGCTATACTTCTCCTGCAAATACGGCGTGATCCCCGGGTGGTAATGCTGCAAGTTAGCTCCCACGCCCTCAGCCGCAAGCGCAGTCCACACGATAAGCTGGTTCATCCCAGACGAATGCTCTTCCCAGTCAGGATACGACTTGGCGTGTGCTTGAAAGCGCGGGGTGAGAAGCTCGAAAGCGGAGGGGTCATCGAAGAAAATCACCTGTCGTTCGATATCAGCACGTCACACAGACGCATCTTGTGGATAGAACATGGCACTCACGGTTCCCTTCGCAGCGACGAATCCCTTGATCTTCGGTCCGAGAACCCCTATCGCGGCAGGCATCGTCTCCTCGGTCACTTTGTACGCGTGCTCCCAGAGATTGCTGTGTTCGTCGCCGAAGAGCACGAGGACGCGCGCGCTGCGCACGTTGAAGGGTGAGGGGGCGTGTTTCAGGGCTTCGGTAACGAGCTCGAGGATGCGCTCGTTCGAGATGGGAGTGTCTTTTGAGAGGTTATAGGTAGAGCGGCGGGATGCGATCGCCTCAAGGAAGGGAGTTGTAGATGCCATGTTTACTTTTGCTTTCGCTGGAAGATGTGCTTTGAATGCCGGCTCGGGATAAGAGGTAGGGGACCGTAGTGGAGTTCAGGTAATTCGTAGTATGAAGAGACACTTGTTTATTGATACCGGATGTCCATGGCGTACCTCGCCGCCTTTATACATCTCCGCGCCGCAAGATAATCGGAGCCTTTGCTCGTATCGCGCAAGCTTATGGCACGAAAGGTCGGAATTTCTGCTGCGGCTCGGCGGCCGACATCAGCAACATCTGCGATCCCTGCGACCTGCGTCAACAACCTGTGCCCCACCGCGTAAGCATTGTTCAGCAGCGTACAGGACGCTCGATGTGAGGCATGTTGTTTCTCGGTACCGAGGGCGCTGGTCGGACTTGCGGCGTGGGCTGGACCCCGCTACGTGACGGCTGGTCAGTGAGGCTGTGGGGGCACGTAGTTAGGTCGGTAGTCGGCGGTTTGGGGGCTACGGGTTTCGGTGGCGAATTGCATCCGATTGAAAGATGTATCGTTGTAATTCTAAATAGACTGCCTCAAACAAACACATCCCATCATCTTGCATTTTCAAATCTTCAAGATTAATACAAATTGTAGCCTGGCTGCTGTTACTACTTCCTAAAGCAGTTTCGGCCCCGAGCAACCACTTCGCACGAGAAATGCGGCCCATTGATTGTTTCATCTAGTCGATCAGTTCTCTCGACTTGCATCAAATCATTCTAGGTACGCACGAGTATGCACGAAGCTTAGCGCAGTTAGTGAAGGCTTGAAAGCACGTCCTACAGAGTGCACTAAATGCAAATATCTAGTAACGCATAGTAGAGTTGGTCTTCGCAGCTTACTGTCCACCCTCACAACGTTGAGAGCTTCGCACGTGATTGCAGTATGCGTACGCCAATGTAGGTTACAAGACCTTCGTTTATGGTCGCTTATGCTGAGAGCTCTTGGCCCCTCCTGTTGGGTTGACATGACGACGATTGGCCAGCTTCGTCGATCATGGACGTCAGCCATGGCGCAAGAAGGCAATACGGGCACTTGTGTTTGCCTGCTACTTTGTGTAACGGCCAAAGATATATAGAAGAGTATCTTTGTTCTGCAAACAGAAAAACACGTTGATATAGCAAATGTGACCGACCGCTCAGGCATATGACATCTCGCAGCCTTATTTCCAGGATCAGATCGAAGATGAATCGTAGAGGGAACCTTCCAGGCCTTGACCAACTCTGGACCAACGAGCACATTGGAAGTGTAGTCTGCTTTACTTGCGGCGAGCACCTTGGCGACGAAGTTCTAGTGCGATCTTTTCGGCCTGTGCAGAAACATCCGACGCAGGAGCAACCACGTTGCTCTCACATCATTACGGGACCAAACTACGACTTTTTGATCTTCGATCGACATCACCGCTGCTGCGTGAACCACACTATCATTGCTGTATCCCATGTCTGGGATCGCTCCGTAAGCGACGCGCATCACGCAAATAGGACAGCATCCACAGGACTCCAATGTGAGGTCTCTACAATAATTTTCAACTCACTGGATCGCATCAGTAACGGCCTCTTTCCCCATGTACAGGATGGCTCCGAAATCTGGTATGACTATATCAGCGTACCACAGTGGGAGAACAAGATCAAGTTAGACATCATGCGCGCGATCCCCGAAATCTTTCACAACGCAAAATTCACCTTGATCTACTTACACGATGTCGACACAAAAGCAGTGAATCTCCTACGGCATGGTGGAAGTACTCGAGATCGGATTGAAGGTGTTACGCGGATATGCAATGCGCGCTGGTATGCACGAGTATGGACCGCTATGGAGTTCATTCGAAGCTCGGACATCAAGGTCATGATGAAGGAGGGTATACTTATCGAGGATGCGCCGCACGTCTTCCTGGCTAAAATGCAAGAAGTCTGGGACGAAGAGCGGAAGAACTTCAAATCGGTGCAAGATCTTGAGCGATTCGCGGAGATAGGAAAGAATATCGTCCCGTGGAACTTGGGTATGCTTATTGATGCGAAGTCCCGAGGAACGATCGACTTTGCTTGCGCTTTCGGCATCCTTGCAAGAAGAGGTTGCTACAAAGATGTTGACTTTGCGCACGCCTTACTCGGTATTGTGAAGGCGAAGTTGAAAAATGTTGACATCGAAGAGGGGAGAAGGAAAGCAATGCTCCAGATTGCGGTCGCTTGTATGAAGGAGGGGGATTACAGTCCACTGTTGATAAACCCCCGGTCAGACACTGTGACTGAGGCCGATCTACCACCAATCCTCAAGATATCGGGCTATCTCGATGTCATGGCATTCGGTCTGGGCAACCGCCACGGATTCCCCGAGTACCATTTTGATTCGACCTTCTCAGCAACAGAATGCAACATCAAGCTCGAAGTCATCGGAAAAGTCACTTTCGCATCCCAAATGCACCATCTTGCCGATCGCTCCATGTGCAGATTTCTGCAATGCGCATTGTTTGCACTCGACTATACCGGACCCGATGTACCCCAGTTCATCGAAACAGTCGCAGGACGAATATACAACTTCCATAAACTCGATCTGGATGCTCTCTTGGGCGATTATGTGACTATTCGCAAGATTCAGGACATTCTCAACGGCTGGTACAACAGCACTACGCGATTTGCAATGGTACATATGGAAACTGCGCAGCGCTTGGCCGATCTCATGGGTCTAACACGTATCCTCCAACATACCCATCGCTTCAATACACCACTGGGATATCTGGACGAACATGGTGGAGGTATACATGGGTATTCGCCTGCAAGTCTGATTGCGGCTAGATGCCCCGGTTGCAATGAGAGTTACGTGTACCAAGTTGGCTTGCATCGACCGCCGACTGAGGTCCGTGGATCTACTGCATATCGGCTCACAGGTGTCCATTATCAGTTTGCTAAGCCTGATGGTGCGGGTATCCTTGTTAAGAACGGCAGTATCGTGGGTACGATGGTGTGGGCGACGCGGGCTTGTGAGTGCAGAGTGGCGGACATGGTTAATGTGAGGCTGGAGAATCTCCCAACGAGGATTCCAAGACCGTGAAGCAAATATAACATTTTTCCGGGTTGTATGCACAGTCTAAGCTATGGCAGAAAATCTTTTTGAAGAGAAATGAGAATTACGCGGAGAAGGTGGCAGCGCCAGGCTCCTAGGCCTCCTAAATGTGGCTCGAACTACACGCCTGTGCGACGAGGATAAGCCTCGAGGACCATTTTGCTACAAGATAGACTTATCGCAAACATTTGAGGTGTATTGTCCTTTAGAATGTAATGCGCTTGGGCAACGGCTGAGCTGCGGGAAGAAGCGTGCCTTGCACTGCGAACGCGCTACTAGCCAATTGATGGACTGCGTTAAATTGCTTATCTCTATACCTCAGTCCTTCATTTTTTCAGGAGTGCGAAGAGTTGGCTGGTGACGAGCATTGATGGTTCTGCCATAGACATGCCAAAGCTCTTCTGGACGCGTTGCTACAGCGGGCACTCAAGAGTTTTCTCTTACGAGAGAGGTTGGGACTGAGCAAATTACATGTATACACATGTGCAAAGGCGTTCTTGGCCTCTGTAAGGTCTACAGATGTGGCTGAAGAATGGTGCTGGAAAGCAAGAGGACGTGGACAGCGGGGCGAGGAATATAGTTGGTAGTGACAACAGAGAGGCCGTTGACGCTTTTGAGAAGATAGAAGAAGGCGATACTGCCCCTTAAAGGTCGTCTCGTTCTGCTTATATCTTGTCAACAAGTCATCTCTTCTGGGTGGCTCGAAGATGATGTGGCTGCTGGTCGTATGCCTATAAAGCGGGCGGTAATGTTGGCGCTCACATCACAAGCACACATAGGAGTCGAAGGTAAAAACCCATGAGAGATTAGTATAACGCCTCCGTTATTGGATACAGCAGTGCGTTGCAGAGCCCGGACTGGCCTGTCACATGGCTTTTTATTAAATACGTGCTCTGTATGTGGACCTCAAGCTTGAGGTTAAACTGGATTCCTGTGGTCGAGCCGGTGTGCATCAGTCAATTTTAGTTTCTTCTCCTCTATTCCATTGCCTTGTCGCCTTGTGAAGTGTGTTCTTCAATCTGACGCGCTATTGGATTCCCACTGGGTCCTGCGTAGAAGAAGCTTAGCGCAGCTGTCTTCCACTTTACCCTGCGCTGCGCTGGAGCTATTTAAAGCTTGTCGTTCAACTGTATCTTATCCATCATATAGTACGTCTGTATGCTCCTTACAAGAATGTGTCTTCGTCTCTCAGAGTCGATAGCTTATCGCTTTGGGTCGTGTAATGCGAGCCAGATAGGTATACGGGATAGGTTTTTCTACATCTACTATACGTTTCCCTATAACAGCTCCATCTAGTAACATTGTGGCGTTGAGATGTTGGGGGTATACGATGGGATGGTTAAGTGTTCGGACTCGCGCTACGCCGCATGCGCGCGGCATGTAAGCAAAACGAGCCACTTCCCGTCTCTGGTTCCATCTAATCACTCCTACCGCCGCCTCGCCTCACTGCTTGGACTATGGACGAGCAGCAAAGCTTGCGGTCCTCGTTCCAGCAACTGGAGAAAGTAAGTCTCTTCAGTCGTAGCTATTGTATGGTTCGCGACACCGGGCTGACAGGCGATCCACCCCGCAGTTGGGCGAGGGCACCTATGCAACGGTATGTACAAACAATAGCCCTAAGCAGCTCCCTGCCATCCGAACTCTGCACCTCTAAGAAAGTTACACTAGGTCTACAAAGGCCGCAACCGCCAAACAGGCCAGCTAGTCGCTTTGAAAGAGATCCGTCTAGACCCAGAAGAAGGAACACCCTCGACAGCGATCCGAGAAATCTCGTTGATGAAGGAGCTGGCACACGAAAATATTCTGCCTCTCTATGATGTCATTCACACCGACGACAAGCTCGTGCTCGTCTCCGAGTACATGGAACTGGACCTGAAAAAGTACATGGACAAACATGGAGGCGAAGGCGGCCAGCTGAGTACTCCAACGGCCAGCAATTTCGCCTACCAGATGACCTGTGGCATTGCCTTCTGCCACCAGCAGCATATTCTGCACCGTGATCTCAAGCCGCAGAACCTCCTCATCAATAGGGATGGCCAGCTGAAACTAGCGGATTTCGGCCTGGCGAGGGCATTCGGAATCCCGGTGAACACCTTTTCGTGCGAGGTCGTTACGTTGTGGTATCGTCCTCCCGATGTGCTTCTTGGTAGCCGTACATATACTACATCTATCGACATGTGGTCCATCGGATGCATCATAGCGGAGATGCTCACAGGCCGCCCACTGTTCGCCGGCGCCACCAACGAGAACCAGTTGCAAAAGATCTTTTCTGTGCTGGGCGTCCCATCAGAGCAATCGTGGCCCGGCATCCAGCAGCTGACTGGCTACAGTACCATTGCCAAGATGCGCGTGTACCCTCCCCGAGATCTAGCACAGGTTGTGCCTCAGATCGATGCCTTGGGCCTGGACCTGCTCAAGAGACTGTTACAGCCTCGTCCAGAAACCCGAATCACGGCTGCCGATACGCTCAAGCACCCGTGGCTCTTGAATGCGCATCAATATAAGTCTAAGATCAGGTAGGCTTCTCAGCAGTGAAAGCATTGTCATATTCCTTGGGTAGCTCTTGGTATGAGATGGCGAGAATGGGCGGGAAGGGTGCGACTTAAAGGATCTGTTTGATGAAAAAATGCGGTTCGCAAAGCTACAGTTGCAGACAGTGTGACTCATTTGAGCCACAAGGCTGATACTGGTACCCTCCAGCGCATAAACGATAGTGGTTCTCTTTAAAGTAACAGTTCTACAGCGAACATGACGTTGTTTCCTTGTCTGATTAAGACATACAACTGCATTCTCAGTTTATCACTCAGGCCGCAGGTAAGTTTCAGGACAGGACCGGTGTGCGGATCGGATAGACAGAGAAAGCAAGTCAGTAGTGAATACCGAGGTGGGAGGAGACAGAACTCTAACATGCTGTCAGTTGGAATTGTGCACTCTCTCAAGGAATAGCGATCATTGGCTAAGCGCCCATCATGTCTCAACGAAAGGCAGCCCAACCCCTCCCTTATACGTAGCTTGGCACATTCAATCCCCTGTCGGTCCAAGCCCGGATGTGTGGTAAAGGTGTACGCGCCCTTGAGGGGAATGTTGAATTCGTTGATCAAAATCTTGAGGTACCATGGCTTCATGGCGTCGCCCTAATAATCCATACTTCTTCCAAATGCTCCACTAGGTAACCTAAAGGCTTAATTCTGGCTCAAAACTCTGTAAAGTATAAAACTATTTGCTTATGTAGTCCGAAACCTCGCATAATGTCTCTAATTGCATCTGTGAAGGCTCTCAAGTTCTTCCTGTTAACTACTTTGTTTGATAGAGTCGGCGATCTTCTCAGCAAGCATATATACTGTTGCTTGAGGATGACCTGGAATTGAAAACGGGACAATGGAGAAATCCACAACTCTAAGTTTTTCCACCCCAAACACTCTAGCCTGCGAGTCAACCACTGCATTCTTGTCACCTGTCTTTCCCATAGAACATGTTGAGCTTGGATGCCATATCTGCTGGGCATTTGCTTTGACGTAAGCCAGCAACTCTGCATCTGTATCAACATCTGCTCCAGGACGTGCTTCAGGGCCTAGGGTGATGTTTTGCGCTGGTCCAGAAACCCAGGCTTGCCGCAATCGCTTAATGCCAGCGACAAGAACATCTCCATCAGCTGGGTCCGAGAGCCAGCCAAGGTCGATAATAGGCCGATCTGAGATATTTGCGCTTCCAATAGTTACGCTACCCGCAGAGAAGGTGTTGCATATAGTGGCACTCATAGCACCCTGCGAAGTACCGTTGGGAAGAGGAAACGCACCGGCAATAAACGAGTATTCAGGCGAATCAGAGGGCAAGGCGGCTAGTTTGGCTTGGGTGCTTTCTGAAAGTGTGCTCCGAAGGTCATCCGTCAATCGTTCATAGGCGATCCATCCTGCAGCAGAACTATATGGCCCTGCGGCCTCCTCCTTATACTGGCGCAGTGCTTCTGGCTCGGTAGCTGGATTACTGACGATCGCGGGCCCGCTAATGGTGTTGACGACGTGACCGGTACCGACGGAAATGGGATCACGCAGGTTCTGTCCCACGCCTGGAAGGTCGACAATTACTGGGATCTCGAGGGCATCTAACGTTGCTTTTGGACCAATGCCTGCACACTGTAAGTTTTCCGACCTTTGAAGGAGACTATGTTACTTGCCCGATACCATCAACAACTGTGGAGAGTGAAATGTACCAGCACTAACGATAACTTCTTTTCCAGCCGTAAGTTCGTATGTCGTTCCGTTCGTCTCAACGCTAACACTCCGTGCCGATACTCCATCAAATAAAATCTTAGTGGCCAGGCTGTAAGGGTAGACCTTCAACGACGTGTTTGCTAGCGCATACGTAAGGAAACTTGTTTTTGCAGATTCCCGCGTCGCATGTGTGGGATCAATTGTTGAAGGAACCCAGGATCCGCCGTTTAGATCGCCGGCACTCCATCCTTTCGGGTTGATTTTGATCCCAATAGCTTGCATCGCTTTCGCTAGCCACGTGATCGTTGGGTCAACCCAATTGTTCCACGAGACGTCTAACGGACCCCCATTTCCGTACACGCTGGGATCATACTGCGGTGTAGCATTTTCAGCATTTCGTTTTTCCAAGTTCGGCGGGGTGAGTCGCATCGACTTCTTAAAAAACGGTAATAGATTGTCGAATGTGTAGCTGTCATCCTCAGCCATATCTGCCCATCGCTGATACGCAGCTGCTGACGAACGAACGTACGACATGGTGTTGAGCGCTGAGGACCCACCAAGCGTTTTACCCTGGGCATAATGAATGGTGCGATTATTGGCATTGACTTGAGGCACTGTCATAAGTTCCCAGTCAATCTCAGGCCTATGCGGAAAATTCTCAGATAAGTCGATTACATCAATCTTAGTGAGTGAATAGAGTGGAACGATGCTGGCATTGCCGTAGTCGATCTCATAGTAGCCTCCCGCTTCGACGACAGCGACCGAAGCAACTTCAGCCAGTCGCGCAGCAATGGCCAGGCCTGCAGTCCCGCCGCCTACGACTATTGCGGTTTCAGACCAATGCACCGACGTGAGTGTAGAAACTCACCAACATAGTCAAATGTTGCGTCGCGGATTTTCCCGAGTTGCTCAGCCTTGAGTTGTGTGGGCCCTGCAAAAGCTAGAGCAGCCAATAGTGTGATTAGAATGTTAAGAGGGCGTGACATATTAAAATTCCAGCGGAAATTTCATGAACCAAACATCGTCTCGAATATCAGCTGAGTGTGTTGTACACGCCTAGAAGGCGTGCAGCTTGGCATGCACTTTAACCGGTAACCAGGTTAACTACAAACGTGCTGACTCGCTGCAAAATCCACCAACCGCACGAAGTAGATCTGATGGTCTAGATCAAATAGACAAGTCTAGGATCAGTATCACGTGGGTAGCAACGATCTCCTGGTCACATGTGGATAGCGACTTTTGAGCAATATACCACTATAAGTCTTAGATATAAGGTCCCATCAAGTCTAGGAAATCTATTTCAAGGGTTGATGGCATCAGATTTTCAAAAAAAAATCCAGAAAATTGCTCTGAACCGACGCATACGGAACTAATCTCATACGTGTATCTAATGTTCGATTTCAAGACATACGACGCCATACACTAAGCAACAATCATACATGACAATCTAATGAATTTAAAAGACGACGTTCTAGTATGGTTTCATATTCTTAATAAAGACGGCAAGCCAATAAAGGCATGGCAATGGCAACATACTCGGAGGATAACGGCGATAGGCAAAGTACATGTTGCAGTCGTGCTAGAGACTTTGAGCCAAGGTATTGATTTAAGCCGTCTCATTCTTGGTCGGCTAATGCTAATATGTGGACGTGACAATTGAACGCGACGTGTCCGAACTCTTTGGATGCCTTATCGTGAGGCTTATGGGATCTAGTAGTTCTAAATAATACGATGGTGTCAATAGCAAGAACATAATACAATGAAGCGAGTTTCAATACCTAGGCATGATCGTTCGCCTACGTTATAACGTTGACTGGATGCCTCATGGTACTATATAAATGGAACTGAACTCAAGGACTCCCTCAGACAATGAAACCCGTGTGAAAGAGGGTTTTTCTACAGCATGCGTTCATCAGGATGTGTATCCGTTAAGCCAGAAGATCTGAGGCATGATGTGCCAGTGTTATCGTGGATTTGCAAGAGGGGGATTTTGGTAACAAATGGAGCACATGAGAAGCAAGTGGCGAAAGAAAGGGGAAATTAAGAGAGTGGTGAGGCTAAGAGGTTAGCGTCGAGATATACGGGGCTTTGATCTCTCCCCATGAAAAGATAAGAGGGCATGGGATGAGTGGCTATGCAATTATTGTATTGGAGGAATTGATGAAGGGGGGGGTGACTCGCAAATGCAGCTTGTCGACAAAGATGGGGCGACTCACCTGAGCAATGCTGGGATCTTTGAAGCTTACAACAATGACTAGCTAGTTGCATTCTCATACTCAATCAAGTTTTCAGCTGTGAATATGCTTCCTGTGTTCCATGGTCGTAGTGCATCGAGATCTGTGCAAACACCCACAACGGTGATCAGGAAATCAACACGCGATATCGTACCAAGTAGGATCCTGCAGGTAGCGCCCTTTCAACTCGCACAACTCCGTTGCTATTTCGGCTAGTCACGCTACCGTATGCGCGTGATCGTCATTTGTATTACCAATCTAAGCGCTCTTTAGCGAAAATAAAATCCTCTCTGCAGTGATACGAAGCCCACATTAGCCTATGCATCCCAATACACTCCACACTATACAGAACCGGGACTCGACGAAAATTCTCAAATTGCCAACTGCTCGCGTACCAGCTGTCAAAACTCGTGTTTGCAAGTCTTCGTATTTCTAACGGCTCGCGTCCACACTGTCGGTTCAGTCAACACGTGTGCTTACGGTTGAATGCCGAAGACGGTTGTAGGAGACCAATGGCAACCCACATCTGCAAAGCTACAGCTAGGGGTTACGTATAAACCGGGCTGGTAGACGGTCAAGATATTGCAGCGTGCAGATACGAAATGCCGTGACTTTTAGAGTGAGATAGTCGTTCAAAATAGAAGTGATATGACGTCTGACGCACTCTTTTCTGGGAAAATGGGTGCAGCGCAAGTCGAAAGCACTCTTGAATAGTCTCAAAACCCTGATAAGAGTGCCCCTGGAGACATGTCTAGGTAGATGGCCCACAACAAGCGTACATCTTAGCGAGGATTTTACCCACGGTATTGGTGCGATATGTGAATTCAAGGAATTCCTACTCCCCAGGCCAAGAGAAGCTATGTGGTCGGCTATACCGAAGTACTCGTATCTTCACCGTTTGAAGGATGCTGGCTTATTCGAAGGGCCAGAGCCTACGTCATCCGAGTAGAGCTCTTGATTCTTGATGTTTTGGTGGAAGTTTGGTGGAAGGATAAGTACTGCCCCAATCTACCCAAAGGAAAAACCGGAGCAACAAGTGCTGTTCGTTCTTGGTTTAACCACCGCTATCTGCACAACATGATGTTGTCGCTCCTACTGGCCTCGTCCTTCCTTGCCTTTGCTCATTTGTCTCTGGCGGACACTTGCTCCTCCGTCGAAGCCCTTCGCTACATCAACGTAACCCGTTCTCTCGATCTTGCCTACATTGAAGAGCAAACACAGTACTGGTCTTCGTCATGCTCAGCGCTATTACCTTCTTGCATTATCTTCCCTAAGTCAACAGAAGAAGTTTCCACAGTGGTCAAAATTCTTGCGGCTACGAACGAGAGGTTTGCCGTCAAGTCAGGTGGACATAATCCAAACAACGGGTTCTCAAGTGTGGATGGTGGCCCGTTAATTGTCACAGAGCACCTTGATCAGGCGAATGTGAATCAGGCCACGGGCATGATCGACGTCGGGCCGGGAAATCGACTGGATGGAATTGCGGCGAAGTTGCAAGGAAGTGGGTGGACCTTTGTTGGTGGGAGAATTGGTAATACTGGAGTAGGTGGTCTAGTGCTTGGTGGTGGACTATCATACATGTCGGCGCAGTACGGGTGGGCTGCGAGCCAGGTGCTTGAGTATGAGATCGTTTTCGCGAATGGGACTATCGGTCACGTTAATAAGGATAATTATCCTGATCTCTTCAAGGCCCTGAAGGGTGGCGGAAACAACTTTGGTATCGTTACAAACTACAGGTCAGTGTTAAGGCCTGTACCTTTGATGGGAACCTGAGCTTACCGAGTGCTTAGATTGCAAGGACAACGACAGGGAGACGTGTGGGGCGGTAACTTGGTATTCTTGAGGACACCGGCAAAAGACAAGAAGCTACTCAAAGCTGTGCGCGACTTTACTGAGTACAATACTGATCCCAAAGCTGCTGTCATTGTGACAGCTGAACGCACAAATGTCAACGTGGTGGACTCATGGATCATCTTCCTTTTCTACGATGGCCCGTCTCCCCCAGCAGGCAAGTTCGATAACTTCACCGATGTTAATCCACTATTAGATACCACACGGCAACGCACATACGCAGACCTCATGGCCTTGAGCAACTGGGTCGTCCTAAAGGGAGAGGTTGTGGATATTGCAACAGAGACCATTCCAATCCCATCCGCTAAAGATGAGGTGAAGGTCATGGAGGAATTGCACAACCACTGGAGGAATATAACCGACACCACACTTCTTGAGCCCGGAATAGTCGCATCCATCGCATGGCAGCCATTTCCCAAGGCCATCGTCCGGGAAGCTCGTGCACGCAGTCCCGATCTCATCGATGCGGACGATTCAGTTGATCGCATTATCATCGAGATGAACTATGCGTTCACTTTGCAATCCAGCTATGATAGGATGGCCGATACAATGGAGGCAACATATGGAGGTGTGCGGGATAGAGTTCTGGGGTGGCAAGAGGACGGGACGCTGCCAGAAAGTTATAATCCTGTCTTCATGAATTATGGGTTCTTCCGTCAGGATTACTTTGGAAGATTGAAGCCAGAGAACAGGGCGTTGGCAAAGAGGGTACAGGATGAAGTAGACCCAGAAGGTCTATTTCGGACTCGGACTGGGGGTTGGAGGCCCTGATTGCTGCATCTCTTGTTTGATACATGCCTGGATGCCCGAGATAGCTGTAGGTAGATGGTGTTGGCATGTACATCAGTTCCATACCTTTTCAGAAGCGCATGTCTTGCGCCCCTTCTGGAACCCAAGCGCTTGGAAGCTGTTTGAACCTTTTTGTTTTTCACCAAACCCCATCTCAAACACAAAGACAGTGTAACCCCAGATCTGCAGTATAATACAGAGTTTTGTAGTCAGGGATAGAACTGATCATTTGTTGATAAACGGAAGAATGTCTAGGTTTGGGAAAGAAACTTTCTATGAGGAAATTTTGTTGTTGCATAGAGAACCATAGAGTAGCCGCTCGCCCTTCGCTTCCAATTATAGAACCTAATGTATTTGAATCGACGAAAAATTGATATTATGAGTATTTCATAAAGTTCCGCGTCTATGAGTTGTTGACTAATGTATTTATGCACACCATTATTTCAAAGGGCTATGTTGTTTTGTCAGTAAATTTTAATTGGTGAGGTCGGATAATCCCAACAAGCAAAAAACGCGATCGGCAGCCTTCTCGGTACGTAGTTTCCAGACCAACGGTTCACATTACGCTTCGCGAGTACGAATATCAGATACAAGATTTCTGAAAATGACTTTTTGTTGGTCGGCGTTGACGTCGAAAGTGTTTCCGTTCACGCCTGCAGTGTAGAGACGGTCGTGCAAGAGTTAGCATCGCAGAATCGCACGGTAGCTAACACGAAGGTCGTTCGCAAAAGAAAGAACTGATAAGAACCCAACGCCAAACCTAAGATGGTCGCGGTGTTCACGGAAACTTCTTGACGCCACGTGGCGCGCTGTTGGTCCCAAGGGCCCCGTTCTTGGTCACCGTCGTAGACCAACAGAACGTTCCGACTGGATCCCGCATTGAGACCCCTGTGTAGAGCTAACCTGCAACTCTCCACGGGCGACCAATTATGACTTCAGGCACGAAGCGATTACCGAGTGATTGTTTTATCAGAGTTGTTGCATTGTTCGGGTCTACTTGGCGAACAGATGCAAGGCACCCTTCTCGCAGGTCTCAGGGTTGATTGGAAAGGGTGCAGCAAGATTGCACTAGCGCATACGTGCTTAGATATGAATACACACCTGGTTATCTCCACGTGAATAGGAATCAGGAACGAGTATGCATCTAGTTACCTCCACACGATTAGGAACTAGGGACGGTAGCTAGACAGAACAATATGCTCTGATGGACCTGAAACAGAGAAAGGTCATGAGATTTAGGCCGGTCGAGGACTGCGCGTGTGGATCCCGTTCCGTAGCGTCATTGGTAGCCTGTGCCTCCTGTTTCGGGTTAGCCTACAAAAGGCAATAGGCGCCGAGCCCGATTGTCATTACACTAGTGTCATGTCAGAAGAAGGCGACAGTCTGGCGTGTTGGCAACGTCACTGGAAGCCGCCAACTTTGTGTATTACCAATATGAGAAGCATCCCGATCAAAAGCTTGTTGCTCTCATACTTACGCGCCGCCAGTGAGTACAGGTGCAGAATGTGATATTTGGTTTCTGATTGGCGGGAAACATAACGTTCACGCTAAATCAATCAAAATGGCTGGATGCTGAACCTCGCGCGGTAGAAGAGGCTAATGAAAAGCACAAATTTATATTCTGGCATAACATCATCCTGTTTCAACATTTGGCAGCACCCTCCGATCGGCCGGCAGGATGTGGGGGCTGCTTCGGCGCCTCGCCTGTCTTCCTTAAGGATTTCTGTGGGGAAGAACGAGTCAGTGGACTATTGCCACGAGGCTTCCTGCGCAGAAGCACTCCTCTCTCCCAAAGAAATTCGTGAGAACACACATAAAGATCACAAAGAGCGTTTTGAAGCACCGGTCAGTAGAAGCTTATGCCTATGCATTACATGGTTCGTGGGAAAAGGAGCCTGGTTACTGTGTCGTGGATATAATGTGAGACTGTAACCGACCGAGTCGGAATCCGACGAACTTCCGTACTTATGCCCCTTTGCGATAGCCATAGATGGACTCCTCACTATGTATTCACATAAAGCACATTCTGTATTTCTTGTAAGCCAAAGTAGCTATGACTGGACAACCTCGTCGACAACAATCGGGTATCGCAGTGAGTGATGTTCTCTATCTGTGGAACACCCTAGATTAAGGGTAGACAAATTCTCGATACTAACATGCTGATGATAAAGTGCGAAGAATGTCGACGAAAGAGGATAAGATGCGATAGAGGAACACCAAAATGCATTGCTTGCGCCACTTCTGGAGCAGATTGCATTGTCAGAGAGAATTGTCCACCCAGAGGGCCAAAGAAAGGATACCTCAAGACACTGCAGAAGAAAATTGGTAAGATTTGACCGCAAACATTCAGATTTTTACAGCTAGCTCTTGAGCTGACGAATCGTACTATGGTAGAGGACCTCCAATCTCAGCTCGATAAACAACAAGAGGCCTCTGTTCTTGAGGTACAATCATTATCACCCGCACACGACACAACTTCCACCGAAACGCGCGCCTCACCCTCTCAAGAAGGATCAAGCAGCAACAATGATTCCGAGGGTAGTATGGACGGCACCCAGATTCAATGCACTACTACCCCCATAGCAAATAGCATTCAAAACTGGGCAGCGCCACCGGTGGAACTACAGTTTCCCATGATTAACCTAGGACCCTGGGAATGCATTGAAAGCTCATATCCAAACGCAACCTTCCCCGCACTAGACTCTTATCAGGAACCCCCTCAGATTACAATGGGAAATGAACTCCATGTCACCCCCATGATGCACAACGACTTGTAAGCCATAAACGCTTTCGGTTGTCGTATAATTAAAGTTACTAATATTCTAGATAGAGACCAGCTATTTTTTGACCGAGCTTATGCATTTGCGCCGATTTTGCAGGCGCACCGGTACCGCTCGTGGTCGAAACAGCCAAACAAAAGCAAACAGAAATCATGCTTACAGCGTGCCATGTGGACATTGGCGTCATCGCTCTCTTCTCAGTTCCAGGTCGCCGGACGGCAGTTGTATACAGAGACGAGACAACTTCTGAATGCACTCGAGTCGGAGGAGCCCTGTCTGCAGACATCAGTTGAACAGGCTCAGGCATGGACCTTGCTTGCAATTTACGAGCTCACCTGCGAAGATTTCCACCGGGGTATGATATCTGCTGGAAGGGCATTTCGTCTGATACAGATGATGAGATTGTATGAAATTGATTCACCGCAAAGTCCTTCCGCGACTGAAGCCCTGCAACAAAATCATGGGCAACTCAGTCTCCGAGGGCAGGTTAAGGATGATTGGATTGATATTGAGACGAAACGGCGAA
This sequence comes from Paracamarosporium sp. OC-R06-R3, assembly GCA_019828545.1. Classification (NCBI taxonomy): domain Eukaryota; kingdom Fungi; phylum Ascomycota; class Dothideomycetes; order Pleosporales; family Didymosphaeriaceae; genus Paracamarosporium; species Paracamarosporium sp. OC-R06-R3. The sequence goes on from JACVRA010000164.1 coordinate 32,809, forward strand.
CCTTTTGGCTTGCATATACAATCGACCGCTTCACAAGCATGGTCGATGGGTTGCATTTATTCTTCAACGAACAGATGGTCAGTTTCTCTAAAGTGATCGATGTTTCGCTATACTTACGTCCCTGGTAGATCCGCACCCGCTTGCCGGCGCCTGAGACAAATTTTGCCAACGGTCGTCCCACGGACACGAACTTTCTTTCCGAGATAATTCCCGTTATTGATCTCGAGTGGCCAGACAACGATCTGTCGTCCTTCACGGAAACTATCATCGGGGCCACCATCTGCGGACGAGTTCTTGAACACAAGCAGAGACCGCCGGCTCGGACTCGCGACACGACGTATGAATTCTGCCGTCGCCATCGCTCTCTTAATGCGCTGTTGGCGCAGCGCACAAAGGTGCTGCTCATGCATACTTCGCTCGAGTACCTGGATCCCCTCCTCACGTTCGCAGCCCTCTCGGCACGCATAGCAGTGCTTATGCTATACGACCTTATCGAATCTAAACCCCTAGGTACAGAAGCGCAAGCTACACAGCTTACTAGGGCTCTTCACATGGAGCACCAGCAGCAATCACTCGATGCCGTAGCTGATACCGCGCTCCTGGTCGCCGCTCTCGGTCAGCATTTTCAGGTGAGACAGCCCCTCGATTGGTGGCGCCGACAGCCACCATGATCCTCCGGTGCCCCTAGCGAGCCAAGCTCGACTCAACATACACCGATGACATGAACCGAGAGCTGACTTTGAATCCTACAGACGCATCCTTTGACGCCCATCCTGCTCCTTCTAGGCGCCCGGTTTTCCCAGTCGCACCCCAGCCTAAACGATGCCTACAGCAAACTTATGCCCGCCATTGTGACAACGTTGCAGGGCTCAACCAACCTCAACAAGCTGGCACACAATTTTTTGCAGCTCTTAAGGCTCCAGGACGACAGTTGGAGATCCTTTAACTCGGTTTGCTAGCAGTAACTGTTCGTTGCTTTGCTTCATTTTGAGTCAATTCGGGGATTAACGAACATTAGTGTTGGCATTTTCCTTAATCCCAGTTCAGCCGGATATGCCAAATCTCATACCCCTGCAGGTCTGCGCCCTGCATTTACACTGTGTACATAATTCACATTCACTAATTTTGCACGTGACAACGACGTGGATCTCTTCTCTGAGAATCAACGCCTCTATACCTTGTAAATAGCGCACATTATCCAGTACGATAGATTTCTATCTCTTCAAAATGACATACTTGCCCCATGCACCCAAATCAAATTTCTAATCAATATGCATACTATTGCCGGCCGTGGTGTATGCATATTAGCCGGTCTCTTACATCCTATTCTCTATCATTGTTCCTACATCCGCACTCAATAGGACAAACATAACTCACTAAAAGAAGTACCAGTATCAACTTCACGTGTATTACATATATGTTGGAAAGCTCATGATCTGCTCTCTCACTTTCTCTTCCACAATCGTTTTACATACCCTCAGACAACACCTGAGATCAAGACACAGAACACCATCACATGTACTACATGTTCATATCCATGACTTCTATCCCTGCCGCAATTTCTTCGCTCCCATTATCCCTCAACATTATCATTGACTCTATCTATTCCATTATGTCCCATTCCAGCACCCACTCGTGAGATGAGCAGTACCTAACTCTACTCCCTCCGTCCCCTGAATCATCCTGATATGCTAGCCGGCATACATAAGCATACCGAGAATCGCCTTTTAAATTACCCAGGGCTCCGCAAATTTTCTGAAAAACAAACAGAAATTGAATCCAAGATATAAGAGAACAAAACAAGCTCTCTTTTGGAGTTAGAGAATAGAGAAAGGAACATTCTAGGATTCTAAGTTTGATGGAAAACATAATATCTTTTCGTAGCCTAACTTAGTCAGTACACTAGGTACAACATATGAACAGGCTGTCAGAACAAGTCATGCGTATGCATTAGTTCAAACACATCAGAATAGCTCAGACACATCAGAATAGCACGTCAAAGGCCGACTAGAAGACGAGCATCACGGAAAAGGAGTAATCACTAGATAGGAATGTATGTAACCAGATTGTAAAATCTCAAGTTTTTGCTCTAGAACCCAGTTTACACGAAGAACTTGTCGTACATTAGAGAAACCGTCTAACCATGCCTCAAATACGAAACGCCCAAAACACTATTGACACATAAAAAAGAAACTATAGTTACACAACGATCGTCAGACCCGCCAGTCCCACAACTCCACTTTCCATGCATCTTATCCATCTATAATGACTCCACTACTCTACACTCTACGCACTCGCCTTGTTGAGGTGCCGACTCTTCCCCGCAACATCAGCCGCCAAAGCCGCCAACGACTCAGTTTGCAAGATGTTAAAAATCGACACGTCCGCCGCAGCCTGTAAGACAAGCATGTTGCGCAGCTCAACAGCAATGAGCGAGTCGACGCCGAAATGTGCAGGCGCAAGGCTAAGATCGATGTCTGCAACAGGCGTCATGAAGATATCAGCTAGCTTGTCAGCAATCGCATTGCTGATAAGAGCGATGCCTTCATCAGGGGAGCTCGCGTCCTTGAGCTGCGCTGCGAGGGAGACGTTACTATCGCCGGCGCCGTCGGCCGGTCCGGTCCGCGACGCTTTACTGCGAGGCTGCAAGGGGAGAAAGCGGGCATCGCGACCGAGCTGCGAACGACCGTCGCGGTCCCATTGCGGACCAGGGGCGGAGTTGAGGCCGACGATGATCTGGGATTGTGCACCGAGCGGGTGGAGGACGGCCGCGTTGAGTGCTCGCAAGACGGTGGACTCGTCTAGCATGGTGAAGTCACCTTCTTTGCGTAAACGCTCCGCGACTTTGTCCGTCTTTGCGACGTAGCCTATGTCGGATATGGGTCCGAGATCGATGGCTACTCCTGGTAGGCCCCGCGCCTGGCGCCAGCGGGCCATGGCATCCTCGTAGGAGCCACCAGCTGCGTAGTTGGTCTGCGACGCAATGCCCACAACGCCGGAGACAGACGACAACATGACGAAGAAGTCGAGCGAGCCGGGTTCAGAAAATTCAGTATGCAGGTTCCAGGTGCCGTCGAGCTTGGGTCGCAGGCCACCATGCCAGACGTCGAGCGTCATCTGCTCGAAGACGGCATCGCGCAACAACATGGCACCTTGAACGACACCGCGCACTGGCGGGAGGCCCTCGTCTTTGCAGGTGCGGAGTGCGACTGCGAGCGAACTAGCCACGGCAATATCGCAGCTAACGGGCTTCACGCGGCAGCCCGCTCCGCGCAGTTCGCGCACGAAAAGAGCGCCCTCTGTATTCTGGTTCGTGGGAAGATCGAGATCTCCGGCGCTACGAGACAGTAGGATCAGGTTCTTTGCACCGTGTGCCACCAACCAGTGCGCAATGGAGCGTCCGATGCCACCCACACCACCAACGACGAGATAAGATGCATCCGGTCGTAAGTGGTGTTGAGGCGTGAAACCCTTTGGCCGAACCACGCGAACTCGTTCGTCAGGGCCTGCGGATAGCACTACCTTTCCCGTGTGTGCCCCCGACTGCAGGAATTGAAAAGCCGCCTGAGTTTCCTGCATGGGGTGGACAACGACCGGGTAGACCGGTTTTAGGACACCCTGTTCGACAAGGCGGGCGACCTCCCCAAGTATTTTGTGGACGTGGGGGCCGCGACGTTGCAAAAGTGTGGGGGCATCCAAGGCCGTTAACGAGATGCCACGCGAGAAACACTCCAACCCGACTAGACTGTTGGTCTCGAACTCTCTCTTCCCAATTTCAATCAGATGGCCCAGGGGAGCGATGGCATTTAAGCTTGCCTGCAGTAACGGACCGGGCAATGAGTTGAACACAACATCAACACCGCGTCCTTTGGTGGCGGAAAGGACAGCTGAGGCGAACGAAGCATCGCGACTGTTGAAAATGCGCTCAGGAGGAATACCATGCTCGCGCACAAGAAGATCCCGCTTCTGTTGCGACCCAGCCGTGGCGTAAATCTCCGTCACGCCCAAATGCTTCGCTAGCATGATAGCGGCCTGCCCAAACCCTCCCGCTGCGGCGTGGATGAGCACAGATTGTCCGGACTCGAGTCGTGCTGTGTCAACCAGTGCTGCATATGCGACGGTGAATACTAGAGGGAGTGACGCAGCCTTCTCGAAATCTAATCCGTTGGGTATCCGGGTAACGCCTCGCCAATGAACATGGGTGCTACTGGCAAAAGCCGCGCCTGGAAGGAGCGCCATAACACAATCTCCGATGTTGTATCCCTTCGCTTGTGCCTCAACTCCAACACGCGTGACGATACCTGCGCATTCTAGCCCCATGGATCGGTCCTTGATTTGGCCCATGGCTGCCATAACGTCACGCGAGCTCAGTCCGTAAGCCCGGGGTTTGATCTCAACAAGCTCAGGCGCAAGTATTGTTTGATCTTCTTGTTCATCGACAAAGGCCAACGTATCCAAGTGTCCGGGGATTCCAACATCTAGCCGCAGTGGTCGGTCCTTCTGGAATAGCGGCTCCAAGTGGATGCTATCAATGCCATCAATTCCGGATTTCTCATCCTTACCCCCCTGTAGTACCTCGCTCCAGCTCGGCACAAGCGAACCCACGACCATGTCATTGTACTGCTCATCTTTGTAGATACGGGGTATGAGTAGCACGCCATCCCGTTCGGCGTATTCGAACTCGGCTGGGCCAGCCTCAGTGTTAGTATGCCTGAATACCTCTTCGAGCACCTGCACAACAGTCGAGACAATCCCTTCTCCATCATGAGGCCATCTTTCAACTGTATGCGCAGGATCAACATCCAAAGAGAGGAACCGACGACCAATGTACTCATTGCGAAGCACTCGCAGGAAGCCTTGGCTAAGAGCCCTCTCGGGCGTCTCGATGTCTACGGTGCCACCACTTGTGACCCAGAGTAGGCCACTACACTGTGTAACCATGGCACGGAGGCCGTCAATACGCACTGTGTCAAGATCCGCCAGAATAGGTTGATCAATCTCACCCACGAAAATGCAAAATTTGTACCTGTAGGCGTTGAAGTTGCTCTCCTCGAGCACTAACCGCTCGGGTGCAGGAGTGTCATTACCGACAAGGGCCTGAATGCGTCGAGAGAGCAGATTGATAAGTCCCGGTGGTGGAGGACTTTTGCTGGTAGTGACTATAGCAAAGCTCTCTTGGAAGTCAATTCGTCCTGAGTTAGGTTCCTGATCTTCATCGAGCGGCACCGTAGACATGATGATGCTATTGGCATGCAAGATGTCGCTCTCCGTATCACGAACCTCGAGATCAACACCGCTAAACCCAGCGTCTCGAAGCAGGCTACCCCATGACGCCAACAAGGTTGACCCCTCGCTTGGCCACCACTCTGGCAGTAGGCCGAAGACAAACCCAACATCGACCTGGGTCTGGGTCGCCTCCACCAACAGCAACGTGCCATTTGGCTTCAGTAGACCGCGCAAGTTGGCTACAGCACTGACCGCATCCTTTGCAGCGCGTATAGCTTGGGAGGCTATGATAATGTCGTAACTCCCTGGAGTGAACTTTTGCTTGGCTGGGCTCTGCTCGATGTCGAATTGATCAAACTGAAGCAGATCGGCCCAGTCGGCAAGTTGGGTACGGGCATCATCCAGAGTCTCTGAAGACAGCTCGGCGATATGCCAGCTACTCACCAGGGGTGTGTGAGGAGTTCCCAATGCTTCCAATAGGCGTCGTGTGGCCTGGGGACCGAAACCGGCGCCCACCTGAAGAATGCGGGCTCCAGGGCTTTTGTGCACAACCTTGCGCAGAAGTGTAGATAGCTGTCTGAGTGTTGATGATTGACGCACTGCATTGGCGTTGTACTCATGCAGCAGCTCGGTCGTTTTCTTCTTGAGCTCACCGCGAAGAACTTGTGGAAGAAGTGGCCCAAGGCGACAGACCAACTCGCCATCGATGCTTTGCGAGGCTGTAGCGGCTATGTGTTGCTGACGCTTCACAGGACCATCGAACAACCACGCCTTGCTGCCAGTATCCGGGAGGCCGAGTCCCTCGGTGGCTTTGTTGGTCAGCTCACAGAGCCATTGGTAATATTTGGCGAAGTGTGGCTGCTTCTGTAGTTGGGCTACGTCCTCCTGGGTGAGTGCTCGCAATGCATCATGCGCAAAGTAGACGCACGCGCGCTGCAAGTTCCTAGCGATGTCGGCGTCGAAATCAGACGTGGCGGTAGTCAGTTGTTTCTTAATCTGCACTAGAGCCCGTGGCTGTCGAAGGGACAGATCCGGTCCCCACTCGAGCTTGCTGCAAACCTCTTGCTCCCACTTGCTAATAGCGGCGCTGCCCTTGTTAGCAGCATCCTGGCGCGCCGCGGCTCCGCTGCCACGCCCAAGAGAGGCGCACTCGAGGCCCTCAATCTTGAGTACCGTGACATCCGTCTGAACATCCACGACGTCGACATCAACACTCCCACTCTGAGCGTCGTCGTGCAGCAACAATGTGTCGCAGCGAAGGGTGCCGCCGATCTCGCGGCTGATGTCGTTCGACACCCACATAGACGCGATAGAGCGCGGTAGCTTAGGGTCCTCTTGGAGGGCTCCAACACTAGGCAGCGTGGAGTAGAATGAAACAACAACGGCATCGAGGGTGATGGGGTGCAGCAAGGCTTTCTGTGCCGCCACTACTGGGTCTGTATCGGATGAAGCTTCGTGCCGAATCATAATGTCGCACACGGCTCGTGGTTCCCGACCGTCCTGGATGATCTTGGTTGTATTCTGGAAGAGTGGGCCGTGGTAGATGCCGCCTGCTCGAAGGTTGGCGAACAGGTCCTGAGGGTCCTTGTGGCGGGTGTAGATAGACAGCGGGCGGTGCTCTGCTGTGTTGAAGGCTGCTACATCCCGCTCAGCCAAAATCATACCTTGGGCGTGCAGCGTCCATCGATTCTCCTGTGTAACTGACGATACTTCGAAGCGCCGCCAGCCACGCGCACCAATCTCCCGCTCTGGTACAGGCCGGAGCGTAGTGCGTATCTCAACGCCATCAGCGCTATCTGGAACAACCAGGGCGAAAAGGAAGTTGACGTCACGCAAGCGAAAGCCCGAAACACTGCCCTTCTCCAATTGCCTCGCGGCTTCAATCGCCATACAAATAGAGCCTGCGCCCGGGTACACGATAGTACCTTGAACCATGTGATCGCGAATCCAGGGCGTTTCGGAAACGCGCAGTATACGGCGCCAAACAGCGACACTGGGGTCGTTGCCGGGGACAGGCATGCCCAGCAGTTCATGAGGTGGCTCGCTACGTTCGCGGATAGCCCGATTGACTCTGGCCTCCTGCCAGTGACGCTTAGTGTGATTCCATGGGTACGAGGGCAAATCTGTCAAGACGCGGGGTTCCTCATCATCGTACGTAGGCACGGGATAGTTGATCTGACTCATGACCAGAGGGTGCCCTTCGCGAAGTAGGTTAATGGCAGCAGATCGCATACTGTCGCCTGCGTGCTCGTCGCGTACCAGACAACCCCAGTATGGGAGCTCGATGCCTTCGAACTCTGGTAGTGACAAAATCTCGCGGATAGGACCCCCAAGCGCCGTGTGAGGGCCAACCTCGAGCACCACGTCGATACTTCTACCCGTCGGGTCATCTAAATCGCCTAGTACCATGTCTGTGAAAGCGTCCACGAACTGAACCGCTCCCACCAGACTGCCAACCCAATGGTCAGGGCTGGAGAGGTCTTTGATATCGGTGATACGCCCACCTGTAACTGCCGACGAAAAAATAGCCTTGAGTTCCTTTTGAGTTTTCCGCACATGTTGCTTGCCGTTTTGCGTTACACCCCGTGCCAATTCGATCCGGAGTTGCTCACGGTAGGCTTCAGCGAAATGTTCCATGTGATGTGAGTGATAGGCCTGCTGAACTTTGAGCTTACGCGCGAAGACGCCATCCTGCTTGCACAGGTTCTCAATCTCTTGAATAGCATCAGCATCTCCAGCCATAGTGACACTCTGAGGACTATTAACACATGCAATCACTGCTTTGCCGCTTCCCTTAGACAACCTAGCAAGGTAAGCCTGCACTTGCTCAGCACCCAGGCCAACGGCTGCCATGGCTCCCTTGGGAGCGTTGGACGGGCGCAATGTCTCGTCTGCTGCAAGTACGGCACGGTAATAAGCCGTCGCCATGGCCTGGCGATGCGTGAGAGCACCCACAGCGAAAGCAGCTGCGATCTCGCCTGACGAGTGGCTCGTGACAGCCGTTGGCGTGATGCCCCACGATTCAAGCAGGCGTACTAAGGCGATTTGCAGCGCCACACACACGGGAATGCTGATAGTCGTGTCGTGAACCCTCGTCGTCTTCGTATCGCGCTGCAGTTCCTTGAGGAGAGACCAGTCAGCCCCAAGAGCGCGTAAGTGCGCTTCAGCCTCGTCGATGGAGCGGCGGAAAACCGGATATAACGTCAACAGCTCGCGACCCATTGCATACCACTGTGCTCCTTGGCCCGTGAAGACCATACCGATGCGTGGTTTACCTGCCGGGCGGCGACCGGGCTTGAATCGTGGCGAGTCAAAGGCCCGGATGGCGGCATCGAGAGTACCGTTCTCGTCGAGGCGTACCTGATGCGCCGCAACCCACTGGAATACAGAGCGGCGCTCGCCCAACGTATAACTCAGATCGCGCAGTAGGTCTTTAGAGGCTTCATATCCAAGCGACCTGCGCTCTTCAAGATAGGCCTTGAGGTCAGACACCATTTGCTGACAGCCCCGCTCATCACGGGCGCTGAGGAGCAGCACTTTTGCGTCGTCGGTGGCATTGTTCGTTTGATTGCCATTTTTGTAGCCATTTTCGTTGATATAGATGTTGCCATTTGTGCTGTAGGTGAGGTCCAAAGCTGGTGTTGAAGTCCAGGGATCGGCGCTCTCCATGATCACGTGGGCATTGGCCCCACCGTAACCAAAATTGTTTACAGACACGCGGCGCGGGCCGTCGACCAGACTCTCGGGCCATGCCTCCATCTCTGTTGCCACCTGGAGACGCCACTCGTCGAATTTGAGCTTGGGGTTGGGTGTCTCATAGTTCACAGAGGGCGGAATCAGGCCCTTCTCGAGACACAAGACGGCCTTGATGACGGCAGCGAGACCAGAAACAGCCTCCGTATGGCCAACATTCGTTTTAACAGAACCGATACGGAGGTAGTCCGCTTTATCTTCACGGCCTGCAGCAAAGATAGCACCCATAGCCCCCGCCTCGATAGGATCACCGGTTGGAGTTCCTGTGCCGTGGGCCTCGAAGTATTGCGTCCCCCGTGGGTCAAGTCCAGCACGGCGGTAGCATTCACGCATGAGCTCCACTTGGGCAGCGCCCGACGGTGTGGTAATGGTGTCTGTCTTACCGTCCTGGTTCAGCGCCGTCTCGCGGATCACCGCTCGGATCGGGTCATTGTCAGCCAGTGCGTCCGACAGACGCTTGATGAGGACCGTGGCCACACCCTCGCCCCGACCATACCCGTTAGCACGCGAGTCAAAGGCGTACGACCTCCCGTCAGGCGACAGCATCCCCAGTGATCCGATGGCCTTGAACACGTCCGGATTCAGCATCACGTTGGCTCCCGTAACCACGGACATGTCGGCCTCGCGGTTGCGCAGTGTCTGTATCGCTTGGTGCAACGCAACCAGTGTCGTCGAGCATCCTGTCTCCAAAGTCATACTGGCGCCACGGAAGTCGAAAAAGTGCGAGATGCGATTCGACGACATGGGGCTCCACGTGCCTACTACGTTGAACCGTGGCAGCCTGTCCTCGTCTCGTATTATTCCCTCTTGGTAGTCATGTGTAAAGACGCCTGCGAAAACAGACGTTTGTGATCCTGTCACCTGCGACAGCGACAGACCAGCTACGATAAGTGAGTAACCAGCCAAGCGTACGTGAAAACTATAGTAGTGGGGATGTACCATTTTCGAGCGCCTCGTAGGTACTCTCGAGTTGCAACCGGAACTGTGGGTCTACCACCTGCGCCATCTCCGCCGAATAGTTGAAGAACGCCGCGTCAAAAGCTGCAACATCTTCATCCAGAAAGTGACCACCCTTGACATGTGTCTGAGGCATATTATTAGTACGCGTGCATGTAGATCGTGTGAAATTACAGACCGTGCTAGTTCTTTCGTGGTTGTGGTGGTATACTCCTCTATTGTCATACCGATCTAATGGAATTTCACTCCAGCCCGTTTTTCCTGAGGCCATGAGGTCCCATAGTTTATCTGGATTGCTCACTCCGCCAGCGAACTTGCAGCTCATGCCAATAATGGCAATGGGCTCGCTCGCCCACTCGCTGTTGTCGGTGTCCATCCTATCGAGATGTTTTAGATTTGCTCATGTTCTCCTGTCCCTATGATTATGGTGATAAGAATAATAACGAGGCCAATGAGATGATTTTCGAGGCTTTCGACGGGATTCAGTGGGCGTTTGTTGAAAAACCACACCTCCCCAGTGGGACTATACTGCTAGTCTCAAGGTGCAGCTCGCTACCTATGTATAGGTGCCACGTGAAACAACTGGTTTCGTCTTAGTTGCAGTCTACACGATGGCGCGGTTGTTAGTTTCGATGCTCCAATCCTGCTTGAGTTATCAATCTACCAAAGTATCCGCGACGTAGACTGCAACTGGCATAGTCCGCCCTTTGTTCCCGAGCGAAGTATCAATTCACCGAAAGATACATATTCATTAGCATTAAGGATCTCGGACATGAATTACCTGGTTTCAATGGAAAGTACTGCGGGCGACATTTTTTCCGCGTCGCTAACGCTGACCGGATATTCGTAAGTCCGCATGGAGTGCGCAGAAGCGAACCTAGAAGCAGGGGGGAAACACATTTAATTCCCGATGACAAGGATTAGCTCGTCAGAATTGTCACTTTACGCATAATGAATGCTCATTTTCACATCTTTACGTGTTTGTGGAGTGATGCAATGACAGTCGCTAGTGATTGAGAGATATCCTTCCCGATGGGGTTAGACCATCCAGCTACCTATTTCGGGATTCGTTTGCGACGAACATGTCTATTACAATTATTCAAACACAATAGTAGACAGTTGGAGTGAGGATAAGAATTGTGCATTATGATATGCCACCTATTCTACTCTTCTACAGTTCAACAGGAGATTGTCGTCACTTTCACCTAGTAAATGTGCGCAGGTAAGAACATGACCCCAGTAGAGAGTCCATTTCTCTAGTAACATGGGTAGGACATTGATGATCTTATCTGATCTCCAAAAAATCGCCTGTTTGCGCTAGTAGAAAACTATGAACTCTTTTGCCATAAAGGTGCATGCTGCTATACGGTGCGTCCTGAAACGTAGGACTGGCAACAGATGGACAGCGTTGCCTTTGGCATCAATACGTATGTTGTAGTTGACTTGTACTCGAAAGTTTCGCAATCCTTGATGCCACAGGACCAGCAGTGATATGAATACACGCGAACAAAAGTATATTCGAAGCCTCGTTTGTTCAGTGCATGCTACGCACATTCCACAACACCATTTTTATGTCCAGCAACACAACGATGCGGGCAGATTGGGAATCGAAAAGAGATAGAACGTAGAGGAGTATGTTCTCCGCGATCTTGATGATTTCCGAATCTGAAATGGGCACGTCCCTGTTAAGGGTGTAAATACTGCGGCGGGCCTTGACCGTTTCAAGGAAATGGCACGTGCAGCATTTGATTTCCATATCATAAGCCAATCTCTATGGACTACAGCAGGCGCATGGTGAAGATCATCAAAGATATCGAGGTCAGGAGTTTCGCGATCATTATTGTTCCGGCTCCGAGTCTAAACCCAAAACATTCTACGCGCCACGGACAATAGTATGAGCGGTGTTAACTAATGTGGAAGTTTTGTGTCGGATACCTAGAGTGGTGATGTTTCTTTCAGAAAGTATTGGAAAGCGCCACCAACCTGTAAATAAAGTATCCAGAGCATAGCCGATGCAAATACCGAGGGACTATGAGGGCACCATCTAGTTTTTCGCCACTGTCTCAGGACTTAATTGTCCGCTTTTACGCAATCAGATCACCAACCGGAATTACTTTGTGATCTGACAGATCTATGGCTTATTGTTTGGGTACATATGTGAAATGTTGACCTGGAGAGTTGTCGTGGGATTTTCCTCTCGTATGTTCTCTTACAGCATCTTCCACACTAAGAATGGCGTCACTTGAGGAACTCACGGCGAGCCTCGCCGCGGGTGTTAAAAAACTTTCTGCAATTGATAAAAAAAATCAGACAGATGCTCATGATGTCCGCACTGCGACTATATCAACTGCATTGGAGCTGCTGGGTGAGCTCCGAGGCCCTGAGGAGCAATTCCTGCATTTGTCATACGCGGTATGTTTTCACACTCGACACTTGGATTTTACCGGTGCTAACATGTATGGCTGTAAGTCAGTGGATAGCGCTAACATCGCCGTACTGCTGCGGTTCAATGTTGCGCAAAAGATTCCTGTTGATGGCTCCATTTCAGCCGAGGATCTAGCTTCCGCGGTCGGACTTCCCGTCGATGAGTTGACCCGTATTGTTCGATACGCGATCGGTAATGGTATCTTTCGCGAGCCCAGCAAAGGCAAGTTTGCACACAGCACTATCAGCGCGTATATCGCCAAGAATGAGCACGTGAGAGACATTGCTAGTATTGCAACCGAAGAGTTGGCGATCATGAATTTGAATCTGGCGGAAGCATTAACCCAGCAACATACAAATGATGCCAAAGGTCCAGCGGCCGCATTCAACGTCGCATATCCAGGCTTCGCTAATGCATTCGAATTTATTGGAAGTGACCCTGGCCGAGGTCAACGGTACCACAAATATCAAGCGGGCCGTACCAAGCTGCCGTTGTGGGATGTGCAACACCTGGTGTCCTCATGGAACTGGGCAGAAAAGATTGGTAACGGAACACTAGTAGACGTAAGCTAATTATTTTGTACTATGTCGAGGGTTTGTAACTGCTAATACGAATTCACACAGCTCGGTGGCTCCTCGGGTCATACATGTAGGGCTCTTGCTCCAATCTGCCCGGAAGCCAAGTTCATCGTGCAAGACATTGACCCCAACGGTCTACAACAAGGCCGAGAGGCTCTAGCGAGTGCCGATGCTAGCATCGCAGGACGTGTCCAATTTGTGGAACATGATTTGTTCACACCAAATTCCACCAAAGCCGATGTTTATCTGTTCCGGCATATCCTACATGACTGGTCCGACAAGGATGTAATTCGTATCCTCGAGAATTTAGTCCCGGTCTTGTCAAGCGGTGCTCGTGTTCTCGTTAGCGAGGGAATCATGCCAACGGATGAAGCTCAATTGACGGGCGCGCTAAGTGAGAAGCAGATAAGGTGAGTGCCGTTGAGGTACCCGTATCCAAGGGTTACAAAAGTTCAATTCTTGGCTTAAGTCACGACGGCTAATCGAGCTGCTAGGTTGGAAGATATGTTCATGCTCGCAGTACATGGTGCTCGTGAACGTAGCGTAGACGAATTTGTTGATCTGTTCAAAGCAGCAAACAATGGATTTAGATTTGTGGGTGTGACAGGTGGTCAAGGCGGTGCCTTCCAGTCCTTGCTAGAAATGGAGTATGTGGCGGAGTACGGAAATTCACTGGACTCTGGCAGGCAAAACGAATTCCTCACTGTGATAGACGCACCGTAGATCATCAGAAATCAATCAAGTTGAAATGACCAAGAAGAACACGAAGGCTCTGAGGCAGCACCCTACTTGAGTCTGGACCAGCGCACTCATCATGTATCACTCGATTATACTTCGGCGAAATTGTCTCACGCATTGCAAAACGTAGGATCCACACATCTACGCGGCAACCTACTCAACCCAGCTGGGTCACATGGGCATCACAAGTACTCTTCGACACATGATAAAGCTTACTGACCATTCTGTTAGGTATTTATTTTGATCTCATACACTCAAGTAGAATAAAAATGGGGTAATTGATCTATGTCCTTCGAGTAAAACTACGCAACAAACAACCAGCTCAATTATACACTATCTCTCCGGTTTTAAAGTGTCACAACGATCTTCTTTGCCGAAACACCCTGCTTGTGTACAGCAAATGCATCCTGAATCTTCTCTAAGCCCGTACCAACGACTTCCGGCTCAGGTGCCGGCACGAACTGTCCCAGCGCAAGGGCATGTGGGAGAAATTCCTCGAATATCGGGCGTACCGGAGTCTCAGGACTGATGTCAATGATGATGAAGTTCACTTCAACGCCGCTATCGCTTTTCACACTGTGTTTGCCTTCGGCGCGAGAAATACGCATGTTGGTTGGTCCAGTCCCTTCGTGACGAGTCAGAACGTCGGCTAGCAGGTCGGCGGTGCCGTCACCCATAGAGAAGCAGCCGCATAGCTGGCGGCCACGCACGGCGGCGAGCAGATCATCAAGCAATGTAGCACTCTTGTAGTCGAAAACTTGGGAAGCCCCTAGCCGCTTGACGTATGTAAAGTTCTTGGGCGACGCCGTTGATATGACCTCATAGCCGGCAGACGCAGCGAGCTGCACGGCGGTGCTCCCTACGGCGGACGCTCCGCCAGCAATGATGACAACGCGGGAAGATGTCCCGTCAGCACTTGTAGTAGAACGCGCTGGCACGGCGGGCAGGTCGAGACCCAGGTGTTCTTTACTGAACAGCCCAATCGAAGATGTAAGGAGGGCCAGAGGCAGCACGCAGGCTTGCTCGAAGCTAATGTGCTCTGGTAGCGGCGTAGTAAGCCATTCTCTGATCACCGTGTAATGTTGAAAACCGCCCTCAGTGGAGACGTTGGAGGTGAGAGCGCCAGCCACAGCCAGAACGCGGTCGCCAACCCGGAAGCGGGTCACACCATCGCCCACAGCGACGACTGTGCCGGCTACGTCCTCGCCAATAATAATAGGGTACCGAATGTAACCTAGCATAGCGTCTCCAAGCATCTGCTTTACCCAGTCCACTGGATTAATTCCCAGTGCGCTGTTCCGGACCACGAGCTGGCCTGGACCTGGAGGTGTGTAGGGCGTCGGGGTAATTTGAAGCGGTATGACCTGGGGCGCAGGCATCCACGCCCCCTGATTCTCTGGGTCTTGGGTCATAGTTTTCTAGAAGCTGGTGATGATGAATTAGGTAAAGATGTTATTCTTTTCCGTACAAACCTCTCGTATATATCAGCGTGCTTTCCCTCTCCTAACTTCAAAAGATTGATTGGCTTTTGCTCTGATTCGGAACTCACTATCTTTCAGTGGGAACAAGAGACTCGGAACAAGTTAATATACCCTGCATGCTTACATCGAGTCGCTTTCTGGGCCGCTTTTGGTTAAATTTTTTCTACGCACCTACATTAGGCGTACATGACTTTCGGCATCTGCAAGTCTTGCACATCGTTATATTTTAGTTCCGTGCGCATCTAGTAGTCCCCATCGATGTTGACATCAAGTGAGTTGCTTGACCGGTAATTGAAAAATAAGCGATGGACTCGGAGGGCAGCGACATTCGGAACCCGATGTTGGTTCCCGGATCTACAAGGGAATATTTGGTTAACCATCGCACTCGGAGTTTTGTTTTCGCAACTAAAATCACGCTGCTTCGGATTTAAATCCATCATGAAAAATTCCTTTTGATTATGAATTTGCACGTCTCAGTCTCCGGCTTTCGACCTAGCGCTAGGATTCGTGCTACGCGAGGTAAATCCTGGTCTCCTCTTCAGCTTGCGGAGTATCTTTTCGTTGCAACGGTAGGACTCAACCATGCAATCACTGAAGTCTCGGAAGCACTACGGGTCCCATTACTGGCTTGCATCTATGTGTATTTGGGCTCCTCTAAACAGTTCTTCTGTTGCCACTTTGAGGGGCTGGTACCGGTGTGGAAGCCGTCGCCCTATCGTAGAAACCCATTAACGGGTTTCTTGTAGTAAGACACACGGTTCCAACTGAAGTATTATAAACACTTGAGATAATGACTAAGAAGGAGATCTATAGACCGTTGAGAGGGATACCATAATATAGCAAATCAAATGTACAAGGATATGACCAAAGGATTCGCCAGCCGTAATAGTAAGCTTGGACATCCGACAACGGCCAATCATTTCTCCATTGCAATGTGTTGGCTCCGGTCAAAAGTCTTGAGTGAGGAGGTTGATCCATATGCAGTAGCATCAACGACTAGGTATATAAGGAGAAATGCGACCAAACCCTCCGCAACACCATTGGCCGCAAAATCCTTCTTCCAAAAAAGTCTTACTCTTGGAATATACCTAAGGAATCACTGCTACAAATCGGACAGTCTGCTGTAATCATGCACGGCACACCACTTCCCGGCAAGCTTGCTGGCCCTCCTCTAAGCGACCGCGAGGCTGTTGCCGACATCTGTTACCAAGCTTTCGCGTCCATCGATCATGCCGACGAGTCACTCCTCAAATCGAGTTGTGCCCCAGACATATATACAGACATCGCTAGCAAAGTCTGTAATGGTTACGAGGAACTCCGTGCAAAGGTGTGGGAGAATGTCAGCAACAAAATCGACACGATCCACTACCTGACCAACATGCGCGTCAGCATCGACACGCCCACCACTGCCCGTGTGACCTTTACTGCTATGGCCGTGCACTGCAGACTCGGCAAGGGTTACGAGCCGGGTCCCAACAAGTTTACCACTGGTGCCATTTACCATTGCGAGGCAGTTAAGGTGGACGGTGCTTGGTTATTGAAGAAGATGCAATCGAACCATGTTTGGGGCGATGGCGATCCATCCGTCATGTCCGGTCACTGAAGGGGGATATTAAGCAGTTGCTCTATCTCTTTTCTCCGTGATGATGTGGTCTGCTGGATAGAAACAATAGAGGTGCAAACTCACGTTGGAGTCATCGATGCTCCTGCATCCAATAATTCCAATAGCTTGTCTTTCAAGTAAATGTATTGTTATGGGTATATGGAGTTAGACTTCTTGAATTACGCTCATTTTATACTACTGAACTATCTTTCTGATTGATTTTTACAACTCGTGCTGTTTGCAATGACTCTCTCGTCAACATAACTTGTATTCGAGAGCGGCAGTACGGCATGGGTCTCGTAACACTAATATAAATAACTTAGGGAGTCTTCAAGTTCTTGCTGCGAATTTGGGTGTTAGATGTCATATAAAATTTGAACATCCATAGTAATATCCGGTGAAGAAACGTAGTTTATCATTCATGGAGCCGCCAACGGTGCCAAAACATCGTAATTAACAATAGTGTGCGAAGCTCGCTCCAGCTTGAGCCTGATCCGTTCGGTGTCTCGCCCAGTCGGACCGTACCTCCATTGATACATCTGGCCCACCTCGCGAGAGTTGTGGTGAACCCACCGACCTCGGTCCAGCCTTGCCCGGCTGTAAGTCTGTAGCGCGTCCCTCAAGGCGTCGTCATGAGCATTACCATTAGAGGCTGTTTCGTGCACTGACTCCAAGACCGTGCAGAGTATAAGCGCATCTTCAACACCAGTGCAGGCGCCGACGCCTAGAAACGGGGTGCTGGCGTGTGCAGCGTCGCCAACGATACAGGCGCGGCCTTGCGCATAGGTAGGTGGCGGGTTCTCTTCCATATCGAAAAGCCCCCATTTGACTAGTTTTTCTGGGTAGATCTTCGCAATTTCGGCAAGCTGCGGGCTCCAGCCCTTGAAGAGTCGCTCGATCTCGACCCGTTCCGCGGGAGCCGTCATCTTATCCGGGTCGGGGAACTCATTGGGATCATGAGCAAAGACGGCAACATTCAAAAGGGCTCCATTCATGACCTATGATAAAAAATGAGTGTCAGCTATTAGCAATCACGTACAAAGGGGTCGGGTATCTACGAACAGGATACGACATTAGGCATGCATCGGGACCGCAGTGCATGCAGCCGCTTTGAGCAACCTTCTCGCCAAGGGCAGCAATCCCAATATCTATGGGAACCATAGTACGATAAGCAGCAATGTGCGTATAGCCCGCCTTGCTTGCTGGATGGTCGACGCCTAACATGACTTTCCGGGTAGTTGAATGGATGCCGTCACACCCAATCAAAGCATGTGCCTCCGCTGTTGTGCCGTCTTCAAATTCAAGAAATATTCTGCTATTCGTCTCATCGTCTTCGTAGTTTTTGAGCTGCTTTCCGAACTGTATGGCCCCTTCAGGCAGCAGTTCCGCCATCCCCAACAGGAGCTGTGATCGCACGCATCCCCAATAATCGAGTTTGTTGTTGGGTGTTCGAAAGAGTAGTGACTTGGACTCATCTTCGGCATCCTCTCGCGTTCGTGGATGATAAGCATTCCAGTAGCTGTTACTTGTATTGGCGTCTGTCTTCTGGCTGATGCGACCCAGGACCTCAAGAATACCAGGGTGCAGTAACTTCATGCACTCCCGACCTGCACCAGTGAATGCAAATCCAGCGCTGACCTCGTGGTAGGTGGGTGCGCGCTCATAGATGACTGCTTTTATGCCCCGACGATGTAAGCCGAGTGCAGTCATCACGCCTATTATACCACCTCCTACAACGGCCACCTCGAAAGTAGGTGCATCGCCGTTGATGTTGCTCCTCCCGCCACCCATGCTAACGATGTCAATCAACCCTGCTTGTTCCTTTGTTAATGTCGACTCAAGTTGAGCTGATCCGATGAGATCAGACGAACGATGAGAGTTACAAGATAACTTGAGAAATGTCGGGAAATCAACGAAGTAACGCTGTTCACAGGTAATATATCGAGTGGGTATGTAACTGGCTAGAAGCACCTTTGATGTTTCACCTACGCTTTTCGAAGTCAAGTGCAGTGGACTACAACAGTTATCAAAGTATCACCTAACCTTCATAACATCCCGTAGATCGGACCGAGTATACCATAGATGAGGCTGGAATTTCGATTCCCCGTTGCTGCGCACCATCAGCAGATCCCGACTGAGAGGGTTAGCTGAAGCGGTTATCCTAACCCGGCAACTACTACCTTGCATAGCCTCATGGTATATGATGCTAAATACATTGGAAGCACATGCCCTTATGTCGTCTAAATTCCTGAAGGGGTTGGAAAACCTGTCGGAGTATAATTTGCGCGGGCGACTGCTCTCGGACCCCCGGAACAAAGAAACAGCGAAGGGGATCACGACGGAGAAGCGCCACGTTATCCCAACAAACAGGCGGAATTTTAATTTTGAAATGCAGAGTAAAGTTCCTTTCCGGAAAGGAAATACGCTACACATTTTCCAAGGGAACGGTTGCGATATTCGCACGTGGCAAGCGCGTGCAGGAAGTAACGAGCGTAGTCAACTCGCAGAACGCCTCTAGCTCGCGAACTCCACAGAGTAAACCATTGGGGAAAGAAGGTTGTTGCGAGCCGTTAGAGGCTGCGTTTTATATTTTTCAGCAGAATTGCAAGATCATGATTTGACAAAGGGCAGAGAAAACTCCCTATTGGTTCGTGAGGCCAATGCAGCGAATTAGCGTCGAAGGATCTGCTTTAGAAACCCGTAATTGCTCATCGACTGTATGAGGCTGATGTACGCGGTCTTGTACTTAAGCCGAAGTGTAGCCACATATGCAAGGTTTCCTTTGAAGTCTTCAACACTTTAGGCCTTTGCTGCACATCGAATCCAAATTGGCCAGCTAAGGCCTAGCGAAAGGGACATACGTCTCTTCCTTGGATGTTTCTCACATCACGTCCATGCTGTCCAACATAATCCTTATCATTATATACCCCATTTCTGTCTTGTTTTAGTCCTATCCAGATGATCAGTTACCCCTTCATTCACTAAAGTAAGCAACAATGACCGCCACCGATATACCTACCTCACTGTCAAACGGCCTTAATGCGACGAGCTTCATCTTCGGAGGACACATTGGGCCGCAGAGTAAACAAACGCTGGAGAAGCATGTACGACATATCTTGGAAGGAGCAAATGCGAAATGGATACTAGATACAGTGGCTGGCTTGCCACGGTACTGGGAAGCCATAATAGAAAGGATCCCCGAAGTGGCTGGGACAATGCAGGGCGACCGCTTGCTGGCTGATCTTGAGTCGTGGTTTCGACATGGTTCAGCGTCCACTGATCCGCTAGAGCCAGAGGCCGAACTACCGGATCTTTGGCTTGGCCCTCTAATGATCGCTATTCAACTGGATCAATACTGGCGTTATCTGGAGTTTCGATTCAGCGGTTCTACAGGAACTAGTGTGGAAGATTTGCAAGAAAAGCTGGTAAAGCAGCAACCTGCTGGAAGCGGAAAGATCGAGACAGTAGGCTTCTGTGCTGGAATGATTGCCGCCGTAGCCGTGGCAAGCTCTCACAACCGACAAGACTTTGAAAAGTATGGCGCTGCCGCAGTACGCATTGGGGTGTTGTTGGGTGCCCTGGTAGGAGCCTGTGAGGCGTGGGATAAGGGACTTGGCAAAGGCGGATCAGTGTCGTTGGCTACGGCGTGGAGGACTTCTAAACAGGGCGATGATATGAAACGCATCGTCTCTTCGTTGTCCCCTGATGCCTACGTCTCGGTGCTTTTCGACGAGTCCCGAGCCACTGTGACGACGTCGCAACGCCTTGTGCCGAAGTTGGTGAGGCTACTGCGGGCCGCAGGTGTCACAGCGATACCGCTCGAGTTCAAAGGAAAGCTTCACACACCCGGTGAGGAAAGGAAGCAGCATACCGACGCTTTGATCGAAATTTGCCATGCGATGTCTGAGCTGCAATTCCCGGATGCTGCACGTCTGGCATTGCCAACTTATATCGACCATCCCGAGGGCAAACCAGTCTCATCAGAAGAAGTTGACTTGATCGGCATGGTATTGCGCTCTGTTCTGGCAAACCAGTTAAACTGGTCTGCCACTGTCTCAAAGCTAGCGGCGAGCAGGGAGGACATCTCGCTCATAGCTTTTGGGCTTGACCGCCCTCTACCACCCACTATTTTACGCCGTTTTGGTCCAATGCAGGTACAATTCGAGGACATCGAGAAGCACATAAGCAAGCCAGTACTGTCCTCGCATGGACAGCCACAAAGCAACGACGCCGGTATCAGCTCGGGTAGTCCTGAACGAGTTCAGGTCACAGAATCTAGCAAACCCAGTCCGAACTTAGAAGAAGACGGAGAAGAGTTGATCGCGATTGTGGGTATGTCGCTCAAGGTTGCCGGTGCCGACGATTTGGAAGAGTTCGCGGAGATGCTCAAGGCCGGAACTACACAGCACGAGGTTATCACGCGCGAAAGGATGACGCACGACATGTTGTGGCGCGACAATGCCGACGCCGACCCCAACAGAAAGTGGTATGGAAACTTTATGCGCGACGCGGACGCTTTCGATCATAAATTCTTTAAGCGCAGCCCACGTGAGTCCTTGGCCATCGACCCGCAGGGCCGCCACTCGTTGCAGGCGGCATACCAGGCTGTCGAGCAGTCTGGGTATTTTACTGAATTGGCAGCGTCCGATGCCGCTGAGAAAGAGAGAAGGAAACACGTAGGTTGTTACGTCGGTCTCTGCTCCTTCGAGTACGAGATTAACATGGTCTGCCACCCACCAACGGCTTTCACGGCGACCGGTGGCCTAAGAAGCTTTATCCCTGGAAGAGTATCGCATTATTTTGGTTGGACAGGTCCGGCAATGACATTTGACACAGCATGCTCGTCGTCGACGGTAGCGCTTCATAATGCCTGCCGAGATGTGCTCTCAGGCGACGTAAGAGCAGCGCTCGTCGGTGGTGTCAACGTTTTGACAAACTTGCAATGGACACAGAATCTCGCTGCGGGTAGCTTCATCAGCCCGTCGGGTCAATGTAAACCTTTCGACGCTGATGCCGATGGTTACTGCCGCGGCGACGGGATCGCCTACGTCTTTCTGAAGAAGCTTTCTACCGCCGTAGCCGACGGTAACGCAGTCCTGGGTACTATACGTGCTACGGGAGTTAACCAAAACCTCAACTCGACGCCTTTATTTGTTCCTAACGTACCTTCGCTGTCAAGGCTATTCAAAGACGTGATCCGGAAGGCCCGCGTAGATCCGCGTGACATTTCGCTGGTCGAGTGTCATGGTACAGGCACACCCGTCGGAGACCCTGCCGAATACGAAAGCGTACGCTTGGCTGTGGGTGGCCCCTTGCGCGACACTGTGGTGCCCATCGGCTCGGTCAAGGGTCACGTTGGCCACACGGAGGGCGCTGCCGGCATCGTCTCCCTGATCAAGGTCCTTATGATGATGCGAGGTAATTTCATTCCTGCTCAGGCCAGCTTCAAGACCATGAACCCTCATATTCATGCTCAGCCATCAGACATGATGGAGGTGGTCACGTCGTTGCGACCTTGGCAAGGGGACCGAAAGACAGCCCTCATCAATAATTACGGCGCCTGCGGATCCAATGCGAGTGTGGTGCTCACTCACACAGCCCACAAACCTACCAACACCCTCTCGACCGCATCAACGTCCCGTTTGCCCTTCTGGATTACAGGTCTCGACACCCGTAGCATCACAGACTACAGCAAAGCGTTAGTTCCCTACTTACGCTCGCATGCTGGGCCTGAAGGTGGCAAAGCGACGCTTGCCGATGTATCCTTCAATATGGCACGGCAGTCAAATACCAGCTTGCCACAAGGGCTAATCTTCAGTTGCTCTTCACTGGACGAACTGCAGGACAAACTCTCTCAGGCAGCCACCAGCATTGGCAACGCTACAGTGCGGCCCCCACGGCCTGTCGTTCTGTGCTTTGGGGGTCAAGTGTCGACCTTTGTTGGACTCGACCGCACACTATACGAAGGTGTAGCCGTATTGCGTCATTACCTGGATGAGTGCAATGCTGCCATAACGTCCCAGGGCATAGACAGCATCTACCCCGAAATATTCTCCACTGAACCTATACAAGACGTTGTCAAGCTTCAGACTGCTCTCTTTGCTATGCAGTATGCCTCGGCCAAGAGTTGGATCGACTGTGGGCTCGCCGAGAAAGTTGTTTCGTTGGTGGGTCATAGTTTTGGTGAAATAACAGCACTCTGCGTATCAGGCGTGTTGAGTTTGCAAGACACCATCAAACTCATTGTTGGTCGAGCTCAGCTAGTGAAGAATGCATGGGGACCCGATCCGGGAGCTATGATTGCTGCGGAAGCTGATGAGGCACTCGTCCATGATATCCTGAACGAGGTCAATCTTATATCAGATGGATCGGCTGGAATTGCTTGCTATAACGGTCCTCACAGCTTCACTCTCGCTGCATCGACTAAAGCCATGGACACATTGGCCAGAATATTGACTGAGAAAGGTGTCAAGAGCAAGCGTCTCAACGTTACCAATGCCTTCCACTCCACACTAGTAGAGGGTCTTGTTGATCGCCTGGGAGAAGTCGGCAAAGGATTGACCTTCCACGACGCTGTGATTCCGATTGAACGTGCCACTGAGCATGGCGATCCAGATGCCCGACCGGACTGGAGCTTCGTCGGTTCCCACATGCGTCAGCCTGTCTTCTTCAATCACGCCATACACCGACTCGTGAAGAAGCATCCCCAGGCCATTTTCCTTGAGGCGGGTTCCAACTCGACCATCACCGTTATGGCAGCCCGCGCTCTTGCCCAGGCGCCCTCAACAATCTCTAACGCACTCCACTTCCAGTCTGTGTCAATCACCAATACCAAGAAGGGTATTGAAGGGCTCACGGATGCAACTGTAGCCCTTTGGAAACAAGGTTTGCGTGTGTCTTTCTGGGCTCACCACCGGTTACAGACAAGCGATTATGCGCAGCTCTTAATGCCTCCATACCAGTTCGAGAAGTCGCGCCACTGGCTTGAGCTCAAATCGCCAATCGAGAAGGTTGTTGAGGTTGCCCAAAAGATGATCGCCAGTGGAAGCCATGAACTGCTGGCTGGGGGACGGCAACAACAAGTTGACCCCAAGACCCTTGGTCTCTGGACTTTTATCGGCTTTGAGGAGAGCAATAGCAAGAAAAAGATGAAGCTAGCCCGGTTCCGTATCAACACAGCATCAGATAAGTACCAGCGCCTGTTCGCGACCCACGTCATCGCTCAGACGGCACCCATCGCTCCAGCGACGCTTGAGATTGATATGGCCATCGAAACTCTCTTCAGTTTGAAAGCCGACTGGAGATCGAAGGGTTTCTCACCAGTGGTGCGCGACATGCTAAGTCATTCGCCCATGTGCGCCGACTCGACACGCGTCTACTACATCGACCTTGAGCCACTCAACAAAGCCGAAACGCAATGGCATTGCATCATACACAGTCTTGGCCCTTCCAGTGCTACCTCCACTGAGAAGCACGCCGAAATGCATATCGATATGCTCTCACCCTCAGACCCCGCCTTCCTCCAAGAATTCGGACGTTACGAGCGTATAGTCAGCCACACACAGTGCCAAAGCGTCCTACAACTAGGCCCGAGCGATGACGGTGTAGAGGCACTCCAGGGTCGCAACGTGTACCGGGCATTTGAGGGTGTTGTAGAATTTGGCTCGGTATACCATGGCGTACGGTATGTCGTGGGCCGTGACGGCGAAAGCGCTGGTGTTGTGCACAAACGCCATGGTGGAGATACGTGGCTCGACGTACCTAAGGCCGACTCATTCGGCCAGGTTGCAGGCATGTACGTCAACCTGCTCACCAATCTTCCATCGAGCGACATGTTCGTTGCTACAGGTCTCGAGCTGGTGATGCGCTCACCCAAGGCCCAGATTGTGACGGATGGTCAGGAAAATGGACCAGGTATCTGGCATGTGCTCGCCCGCCACGCACGCCAATCTGACAAGGCCTACGTGACGGACGTGTTTGTCTTTGATGCCGCGACGGGAGTTCTGGCCGAGGTTATACTGGGCCTTCGTTACGTCCGCATCGCCAAGGCGACCATGAGTAAGATACTGGCGCGAGTGACAATAGACAAGTCGTTTGTGAAGAGTACCGCAGCGGCAGTGGCACCGTCGGCCCCTCGTGCCATTCTTCCTGAGACTGTCGAGATTGCCAAGCCGTCGCCACTACCATCTCCTCCCGTTCAGGCGAAGAGTGCCAGCAGTAAAAAGCCAAAGCCTTCCCGTGGGCGTGACATCACAGAAGAAGTACGCAATCTAGTTGCCAGCGTTTCGGGCCTAGAGGCTAGCAAGATGGAGCTCGACAGTGAAATGGCTGACCTGGGCATTGACTCACTGATGGGCATGGAGCTGGCACGTGAAGTCGAAAGTACCTTCAAATGTACACTCGACCACACAGAGCAGATGAAAGCCACAAGTCTTCGTCAGTTCGTTGCCTGCGTGTCGAACGCTGTGGCGAGGACCGGAGGTGGGCGAGTCGTGGAAGTAGAGGATGACGGCGATGACTACGACGATGGCAATGACCGTGACGAGGTATTCTCAAACCAGAGCCGGGACGAAGGCACAGTCTCTGGCATCTCCACACCAGACAATGCGTCGGATTTCAACGACAAGAGGTTGGTCCCCAGCTCTCTGCCATCTCACACTTCGACAAGTAACTCATCTGCCGCAGATTCAACGGCGCGTGAGACAGAGGCAGAGCGCCTGTTGGCAGCCCACATAACAGGATGGGGGACACCCGCACTTGAGGCCGCAGAGAATCGTACCGCCTGCACTCGCACCAGTAACGGAGCCACAGTGATTGTGACAGGCGCTTCAGGCAGCCTTGGGTCACATCTCGTCCAAACACTGGCCGAGCGGTCAGATGTAACAGCTGTCGTGTGCATGAACCGTCCCGTCAGGAATGTGTCCGCCGAAAAACGGCAGGCAGATGCTTTGTCCTCAAGAGGCATCGAGCTGACCTCCATCGCGCGCGAAAAGCTGCGTGTGTATGATACAGATACTTCCAAGCCCCAACTCGGTCTCTCGCCGCAGGAGTATGCTTGGCTGGTGCAGCACGGCACCCACATCATCCACAATGCGTGGCCAATGAGCGGCACACGGCCACTCAAGGCCTTCGAGCCACAGCTCAGGGTGATGCGGAACTTGCTGGATCTGGCGCGCGACATGGCAATTACCGCAGCGCCGCATAGGATCGGTTTCCAGTACGTCTCGTCGATCGGTGTGGTTGGCTTCTCAGCGGAATCCCACGTGCTCGAGCAGCCCGTGCCCATGGCCGCGGTAATACCCAGCGGCTACAACGAGGGCAAATGGGTGTGCGAGCGCATGCTCACGGAGACGCTGCGCCGTCATCCGCGCCTCTTCCGCGCCGCCGTGGCACGGCCAGGTCAGATCTCCGGGTCGACTACAAGCGGCTTTTGGAATCCGGTCGAACATTTTGCATTCGTGATCAAAAGTGCGCAGTCGCTCCAAGCATGGCCCGACCTACAAGGTGTGCTACATTGGCTACCTGTGGATCGGTCTGCTAGCGTCATGGTCGACCTGCTGAAGATCGAAGGCTACAATGAGCCAACAACGGAGGTAGATGCATATCCAGTGTATCACATCGACAACCCAGTCGGCCAACCATGGAAAGACATGTCAGCGGTTCTAGCGCCTGCCTTAGACATACCTTTCCACAACATCGTTCCCTTCGAAGACTGGGTCAAACGGGTGCGCCAATCATCTCTCCCAGAGACAGAGAACCCGGCCATTCGCGTAATTAGCTTTCTCGAAAGCCATTTCCAGCGCATGGCTTGTGGAGGTATTGTTCTGGACACGCAAAGAGCAAGTGAGCATTCGAAAACCATGGCCGCGGAAGGGCCAGTAAGTGCTAATGTGGTGCGATCCTATGTGTCGACTTGGAAGTCATTGGGTTTCCTGAATTAGTAGCTGATACGGCTGATCCTTCAGGCTCGATTTTCATCTGTTCCATTTTCAATGTTGTGAGCGTAGCAACGGGTAAGGGTTGTACTATTAGTTTTCTTTCATTTTATCCTGTATATGAAACGATCGTCGCATTGTCTTCCAAAGCGAGGCCAAAATTCTTATTCATATAAAGAGCTCAGGTGAAGCACAGCGTGGTCGGAGCGAGCATCTTCCAGGTGATACGTTGAAGGCGTTGACCCAACTACCATGCCGTCACGTAAAGCAGCACAGAATGCGATGAACGTCCCCGATCATAGCTTGCAGTTGCACGGGGCGAGCATTGCACTGTTCGCATAGTCGTGCGGCGTGGGTGTAGGTCGACATGGTGAAGGATGGATGAGGCTGTCCACGCGTCGTGTGTGAAGCCAGGCCGCCCTGAGCGCAAAATGAGCTAAGCGTTTAGTGCGCGTATGAAACACTCGTAGATGACGTGAGAAAACTTACAATACGGGACGGTTTTCTAACTTGCTATCGAGTCACGGAAAAATTGCGCATAGGCTATTGTTGTTTTCAGGGCCTTTTGGGCTATCACGGGAAGCGATAAAATAGTCTCAATCTAGAACAATGGTGGTCGGCACCGGCCCGTCTGCACGGCCACCGTTAGACATGAAGGATTCTGAAGATTCACAATCACAGTGGGGAACAATCTATGAGCGCTTACAGCAGCAACGTTCGGCCGATAAACCTGCATGATCGGTGAACGTTACTATATACCGTAAGAACGTGCATACCCCGACCGGGGTACGGTGTTCGACTGTTTAGCAGTCCTCGTTCGTTCCTAGGTCCACTTTGACATCGTCTAACTGATCCGAACTGCTATCTTGACCAACTAGACTGTGCCAGTTCTGGCAGCCCTCAACAACAGAGGTACCGACTTCAAGCTTCAGCATACCCGGATATAACTACCCCCCACCCACGTGATGTGGGGCCGCATTGCTACTTCATCGTCAGCCATTATCACGAACAATCACACTTACAACAGCGCATAGTTATAAAAGGAGGCCTTTCCCCACCACTACTTCCGTCCGTTATCGACCATGAGTACTTCCACACCACCAAAGCCGTTCAACCTCGCCATTGTGGGCGGAGGTATCTCCGGTCTTACACTTGCAATTGCCCTCCAAAAACACAACATCCCAATCACTGTCTACGAGAGTGCTGCTTCATTTGGTGAAATTGGTGCCGGCGTGGGCTTCGAGTCAAGTATCGTGCGAGTCATGGAGTTCATCTCGCCAGGTATCAAAGAGGGCTTTCTACGTTGCAGCAACAATGTGAAAGCGGAGCCACCCAAGTGGTTCGACGTGCAAGTTGGGGATACGCGGAAAGTCGATAGCGAAGGCTTCGTTCACGAGAAGGAGGGCAAGAAGATCAAGCTTGGTGAACCGATCTTCACCATGCCGGCAAGACCAGGTCCAAGAGGAGGTGTCCATCGTGCTCACTTCCTCGACGAACTCATCAAGCTTCTTCCATCTGGCATTGCTCAGTTCAAGAAAAAACTTGTTGATGTCACCGAGACGGCTGGTGGCGATGCTGTGCTGCACTTCACGGACGGTACCACAGCGCAGCACACGGCTGTCATTGGGTGTGATGGAATCAAATCTCGCACGCGGGAATTAGTTCTTGGCAAGGAAGAAGCACGACCGGTATTCTCTGGAAAGTATGCATACAGAGGCATCATCCCCATGGACAAGGCAGTTGAGTTTTTAGGCGACACGGAACCGAAGACGCCGCAGATGTATTGTGGGTACAGCGGTCATGTGCTGACCTTCCCAATCGCCAATGGTACGATTTTTAACGGTATGAATTGCTTTTACTCTCTCGTAATACCTCACGCTAATGGTACGCACAGTGGTGGCATTCAGCTCTAGGGCTGATTGGACTGATCCCGAATGGGTGGTCAAGACATCAAGAGAAGATATGCTTGCAGACTACGCAGAGTGGGATGACAAAGTCAAATCCATCATGGCCAATATAAAAAATCCGGACATCTGGGCACTCTTCAATCACGTCCCGGCTCGCACCTTCTACCAAGCGCAACCGCGCATATGCTTGCTCGGGGATGCGGCTCACGCCACGACGCCGCATCAGGGGTCTGGTGCAGGAATGTGCATTGAGGATTGTTACGTACTTAGCGAGCTGCTAGGCGAGGTGTCTAGCGCCAATGACTTGGAGAAGGCATTCCGCGCTTACGAGGCAGTAAGGCGTCCCAGGACGCTTAAACTGGTTGAAACTAGTCGCCAAGCAGGAATGTTGTGGGAGTTTGAAGGGCCTGAAGGTGACGATCTCGATGCCTTTGAGCGAAACGCTTTGTCTAGAATGTCCTGGATATGGGATTACAAGATCGAGCAAGATCTTGAAAGAGCACTGGAGCTGCTGCGAACTTGACGCCGTAGTATCATCGGAGCTCCCTTTTCGCTGCAACGAAGACGATACTACTTTGAAGGCTATGAAATATTTTTACACCCCTAGATCTATCAACACCTATATTTTGTAGCCTCAATCCCGAGTTACTTTGATATCTTTCGTCACTGTAATCCCCTCCATGATACGCTCCTGCGACTCACTCCTACTGACCAACGTAACCACCGCCTCGCTCTTGGGTTCCTTCCTTCCATTTTTCAGTGCATCCATATGAAAGCTCCCCGCCTGTATTTTCCCTTTCGACATCTTCCCTCCCTGACTTCCACCGCCATACCTTGCATAGTATCCCCCGCTAGAAGCTCCCCTGCTGCGCCATTTCTGCGGCCACATCTTAGATATCGTTCGCCGTAGGCTGATAAGACATGCGCAAATAACGCCGACAGCAGCCTCGATAAAAGACCACAGATTCGTAGGCGCAGACTCCCAGGTGGGCTCTTTGAGCTTGAGCGTTTGTGGGAGAGTGGCCATGCGCAAGGTTGTGATAAGACAAATGAAGAAGCCGATGCTGAAGAGAACGACGAGGCCGATGCGATTGCCAAGGGACATATTGAGTTTCATGATCAAGGGGAGCGGAAGGAAAAAGATGATCAAGTCAGTGATAAGATTGGTAATGGCGTTCGTCCAGCTATCGATGTTAGACTAGTATCTTTTTCAGGGGAAGTAACAGCGTACCGATGCCATGCGAAATTTATACATGTTCCTGGTATCGTGCGATCGTAAACTCGTGCGAGGGGTTTGCATTGGAATATCCCGACGAACAGGTAGGCGACTGTCCAGAGACCGCTGACTGCCATCATGATCAAGCAGAGTCTACGGAAACCTTGAATAGGGAATACGCGGTAGTATAGCATAAGGAATGCGAATTTGTTCATTCCGTTTGTAAGGATGTAGAATATTACTGTGAGGTAGAAGTACTGCAGAGCAACTGTCAGCTAAAGAGTCTCTCCCCGCTCATATAACACACACCTTGAGTGCTTCGCGGACACTGCCGCCGGCTTTCACGAGGTCCGGTACGTGCTGTCCAAAACCGTAATGAGTGGATGCATATATCATGGCTGCAAAGATGATGAGAAAGACCTGGTCCGTCAGTAAATCTCCTGTTGTCCTAGCTAGCTGTAGGACTTACCGTAGCAGCAATGACAAAGGCGTCCTCAAGACCAAACCATCCGCGGTTCTGCCATGTAGTTGTCATGCGCATGGCGAGCAGCACAAGTGCAACGACGGACAACGAAATAGACACCCATCTCAGATCGCGCTGCTCATTCACATACGCAGAGAAAATGACTGTGCCCATCGTTGCACGCTGGTGTCACGACCGAACCAGATCGTATCAAGGGACATAAACAAGGGGGGTTGCGCAATGCTCAGTAGTCAGATCAAGAAGCTTGTGCGGTATAAGTAGCTTTAAAGGTGATCTTTTGATCTGTGGTCGATCTTTTCCTGGTGAAGTGCGTGTCAAGGAATAAAAAACGTGGTACATGAGTGTACCGTGGAAGCACGTTCGCACTCAGGGCATGGGATGTCCCGTCACCATGAGGAACGCTGTGAGGAGCCGGAGAGCGCCCTGTCGATCAGGTCGTCTCGCGTCTCCTGTCACTGATGCACACGCGGTACCGCCTTACCAAGGTCCTGGATCCTTTTGATTACTGCGCATGTGGTCTCAGGCTATCCACTCGGGTCTATTCCGGCTCGAACATGGTATTGACAGACGAAACCCAATGCCCAGACATTACCCTGAAAATTTTGACCTGCTATGTGCTTCAGACGATGTCACCAAGACCGGTGTGGCAGGCAGTTTCCAGCTCTAGTGCGCTGCATACTTGCGGCGTGGTCAACTCCCACGTTGTGGCGCCCTAACGGGACGCTCTGCCTCGTTGTTATTCTCGCCTGCCTATGGTTGACGATGATTGCTTGATCTAATGATAGATGAGGGTACGCTAGGCGGACTCGAAACGGTATTCACCCGACAGTGACAGGTTGACATGTCTGTTAAAGTTTTCCAACATCGATGATCCTGGTTATGCAATGTCTCAGGTACAATTGCGCGAATAACAACACTCGCGTATCGCTCAGCTCCGAATTAATAATGATCTATGCCATTAAAACCAGGTTCTTTTAACCCAACAATTTGTTGTTCGGCTCTTCGAACGCGATCCATGTGTTTTTCGATGACATTGGTGAGCCTCAATATGCAGTTTCGACGGCATTATTGAGATGTGCATAGATACGTGAGTACGCAAGACATTGCTCGTCGTATCGCATTGACCTGGTCACCGCCTAGCCGTGCCACAATTCCTTCGATCAAGCCTCGAACGGAAGATCAAATTTACGGGCCGTGGCTCGGGGCAAAGGTCCCGCTGCCGTTCGCCTCCTCCGCTTGCTCTGCAGCAGGGTTTTCGTCCCGCTAATTGGTTCAATGCACGCACCATGGACTAGTCCGCCCCGCATAAGTGCGAGACGTTATTGATGGCTCCGGTCTGTGAATAGTCTACAAAAAATATGGAGCACATACGGGACGACGCGCGGATGAATAGGTAGAACTCGAGTAAAGACGATCTTGCCTATCTCAAGCCAATGTGTATGCGTTTCTTTTGTGACACCGGAGATCCCCCACCATGAAGCAGATGGTCGTAATCCATACATGCACCCATGTATTTGACCTCGTTCTCCGATTCGCTATCGCATAACCCGCGGCGTATTCGGCACGCATCAAATCCTTCCGTGCGCAAGATCCCACAACTGACACACCATTCCAGCATGGTGGTTCCCTTCCAACCGCGCCGCAATCCGCGTCTTGGCCGTCGAGTATTACGTTCTCATAGGCTCAACAGTCGGCAGTCTGTATGTATTGCGCCTACGGCGCCATGTCCACCTGCAATAGGAACTTAGTCGACGCCGAAGCGCTAGGATACATTTTCGGTTGCAATCTCGCATCTTTGAAGGGCATTGGCCACTACGACGCGCAAGTTGCGGTGAATACCTTCCTGCAATAGTTTGGTGCCATCGAAGATGTGCACGCAGAACGAGTGGGCTCGGTATCGACTCATCTGCGGAGGCGGGACGCAGTGTCAGAATGCAACCCGTGCCCCTTTCACCCTAGCGATGCGAAAGGTTCGAGATGATACAGGACTCCACTCGTATGCTCTTGGCCTCAGTGCACGTTGCAGGGTCTCCGCCTCGTTAGACTACCTCGGAGTATCTTCCTTCGTAGAGACTAGAGTTGCAGCCGTAGTCGTACGACCTTGTTCTCGCCTGCTTCAGAACTTCGCTTTGCTGCAGAAACCTTGTCGTCTCCCGTTGTCTTGGGTCGGCTCCTTCATCTTCTCGCCTCGTAGTGCTTGCCGACGTTCCCCTCCGAATTTGTGTTGTTCCAAACGAGCCCCACATGCAACCATCTTCCTTCCCTTTTATTCTTCGTCCTGAGCCGCAACATCTCCAGAGCAAGCAACAATGGCGACAGATACGAATTCGTTAGAGAAGCAGCCCGTCGTTACGGACTCCTCTCCAAGCTTCACATCGAATGAGCGAACCGTAGATCGGGCCGCTGAGCGGCGCCTCATTCGTAAACTCGATCTGCGTATCATTCCGGTGTTATGGATCCTCTATCTTTGCAACTTCATTGACAGAGCAAACGTGAGTATCTCTTGAAATTTCCCAGCCCACCATCCATTGACAACATCCAGATCGGAAATGCCAAAATCGCCGGCATGGAGATAGAGCTCAAGCTCATCGGTCAACGCTTCAACATCTGTGTCTGGGTATTCAACCTCGGCTACCTCGTTGCCGGTATTCCATGCACCATCTTGTTCAAAAAGTGTGTAGAAGCCCCATTGTTCCAGTCTGTGGGCATGCCGCTTTTATATCATACTAATTCCTTCATGCAGATACGGTCCCAAAACCCTCTGCGTAATGATGCTCCTCTGGGCCATCACAGTAATCGGATGCGGCCTAGTAAAAACCTGGCAACAACTCGTCATAACCCGACTACTCGAAGGAATCTGCGAATCCGCCTTCATATCCGGCGCTGCATACCTGATAGGCGCATACTACACTACCGCCGAGTACCTCGGACGCTACGTAATCTTCCTGACTGCAGGTATCATTGCCGGCGCAGTGAACGGATTCATTTCCAGCCTAATCGCTAAGATGGACGGTGTCAATGGATACGGCGCCTGGCGCTGGATCTTCATCATCGAGGGTATCCTGACCATTGTCATTGCGCTTGGATGCTGGTTCTTCATCCCGCCGTTCCCGGAACATTGTAACTTTCTCCACGGCGAGGAGAAGGAGCTGATGCTACAGCGTGTGAAGGAAGGAGGACACAATGCGCACGACACGATTACCTTCAAGGACGTCCTTCGCGAGCTGGGCGACTGGAAGATCTGGGCTGGGTACGATATTCTCTCCTTCCCCCTCACCGCACCATCCCCATATCCCACCCCCTACATATACGCCCAAACCCCAAATCAAACACCACACTAACCCCCCACCCCAGCGTCCTCATGAACCTCGGCGTAACCGAAAACGCAAACTCGCTCTCAAACTTCCAGCCCACGATCCTCAGAGGCCTCGGCTACACCTCGACCTCCGCCCAAGTCCACACCATCCCCGTCTACCTAACCGGTGCCGCCGTATCAGTAATATTCTGCCTGCTCTCCGAGCGCATGAACCACCGCTTCGGCTTCTACCAGCTCGGATTCGTACGTACCCCTTTCCCCTCTCCCCTTGTAATGTAGCAACAGGAAACCAGTGCTAATGCTGAGACGCGCAGGCGATATTAGCCGCTGGGTTGATCATCGAGGTCGTGTATCCTTCTTCTGCGGCAACGAGGTACGCGGGCATGTTCCTTGTGGCGTGCGGTGCGTATCTTGCTATGCCGATTAGTATTATCTGGGTTAGTGTCAATGCGGGGAGTGGGTATAAACGTGCTATTGCTATTGCGGCTATTATCAACTTTGGCACGGCTGGCGCGTTTGTGTCTTCCAATGTCTTCCTTTTCAAGGAGACGCCTAGGTTCCACACAGGCTTTAGCACGGGGCTGGGACTCGCGTGTATGGGTGCTGCGGCGGCGACGGTGTATTTCGTGGGATGCTGGTGGACGAATAAGAAGAGAGATGAGAGTGGGAGGACCGAGCCTGTGAGTGAGCAAAGTGAGGTGGAGAAGTTGGGATGGGAGCATCCTAACTTCCGGTTTGTATTGTAAGTGGAAGGAGAATAAATGCAGCAGAAATTTAGCAACAAGCAAGAGTGTAACACTTTTTGTTATTCTATTGTACATGATTAAAGAAAACAGGGATAAACCCGGGGTGTGCCGATAGAAATCTAATTTGATGTGCATATCTTTTGCTTGAATAAGATCACACCTTTACACTAGGGGGCTGGCATTGGTCGCTACCGAGAAGTTGATCCCGGAGAACGCTTAGATTGGCTCGTCGCGGGGCTCGATGAGAATCTCGTTCATGGCGACGTGCTCCGGTTGCTTGAGTGCGTACACAATCGAGTTGGCCACGTCCTCAGGGTCCAAGACCTTAGCACCCGACGGCTCGCCGAACTTCTTCAATGCCTCTGTATCCGTCGACATGCCAAGAAGATCCGTCGCTACGTTGCCGGGTTGGACGCTCGTCACTCGTAGGCCAGTACCTGCAGTCTCGACTCGCAGACTTTGAAGTGTGGCCTCCACAAAGAATTTGCTAGCCGAGTAGACCCCGAGTCCTGGGAAGACCTTACGGCCTGCGTCCGAAGAGATCGCCACGATATGGCCCTTGCCACGAGAGAGCATAGGGGGTACCGTCGATGAAAGGCAATTGAGCAGACCCTTGCAGTTGACGTCTACGGTACGGTCCCATT
This sequence comes from Paracamarosporium sp. OC-R06-R3, assembly GCA_019828545.1. NCBI lineage: Eukaryota > Fungi > Ascomycota > Dothideomycetes > Pleosporales > Didymosphaeriaceae > Paracamarosporium > Paracamarosporium sp. OC-R06-R3. The sequence goes on from JACVRA010000164.1 coordinate 67,818, forward strand.
CCTCGGTCTGTACGTTCTTCATCATCGTGAAGTACATCACACCAGATACGGAGATGAAGATGTCGATCGGACCCAGTTTCTTCTCCGTTTCTGCAACGAGTGCTTGTACCTGCTCCCGGTCTGTGACGTCTGTCTTCTGGCAAAAGACTTTGCCCTCGCGCACAACGATACGCTTCTTCAAGTCTTCGAGAGCTTCGAGACGCCGAGCAGCGAGTGCGACATGACAGCCTTCCCGAGCCAGAGCAGTAGCAGTTGCGGCACCGATTCCAGACGAAGCACCCATGACAACAGCTACTTTCCCGTACAGCGGGCCTCGTTTAGGGAGCTGGCCGGTACCACCTGTTGCGTTCGCAGTGGCAGGCGGTTGAGGAAGCCATCCACGTGCATACCAGTGGCGAGTATAGGTCTCAAGGAGGATCTCATCTACCTTGGGTCGCTCTACAGCAGCGCGGAATGGCCTCGTCTTTGCATTGTCAAGAACGACAATATCGCGAAGGAACTCGATACTAGGCATACCGCTGCGGAGTATATCTATTGTGAATGCACCATCTCCACCCTTAGCAGAGCCTCGCTTATCGTCCCATAGCTCAACCCACTTTTCGAACTCAATTGGTTGTGTGGGGTAACCAAGGTGGTTCAAATATTCGAATACTGCGCTGGTATCGACGGGTGTGGGGTCGCCCAGATGGAAGATCACCTGGTCTGCCTCCGTCTCGTTGCCTAGATGGATGATTGCTTTGCTAACAAAATCGACGGGAGTCATCTCAGCCCGCCAACCTTTGACGTTGGGGTAATGGCCGATACGAATGGATTCGACCAGTAGCGCAGTGAGAAGATCCCAAGCGTTCGAGGCACCTGTTGCACTGTGTCCGCTAATTGTACCACAACGGTGGACCTTCACTGGAAGTCCACGCCGGCCTGCTTCAAGGACTAGCTTTTCAGCGACCCATTTCGTCTGACCGTAGCCATCTGCAAGCTTCTCTGGTACGTCATCCACATGGAGCATTGCATCTTCAGGCCAGCCAGCTCGTCCAGATGCAGGAGGCAACACTCCGTTTGTCGAGACATACTGGACGGTGGCTCCACCTTGGCAAGCAAGACGAAGAATCTCCTTCGTGCCAATAACGTTGGGTAGTCGTAACGCAGCATAAGGGTAGACCAAGTTCACAGTAGCCGCAGCATGAACGACGACGTCCACACGGTTGGCAACGTCCGCAAAAGCATCCGGAGATAGTCCAAAGCGTCTCCGCGACAGGTTTCCGGGCAAAATCTCCACACGCTCCATGATGAGATCGCTCCACAAGCCGAAGTCGAGTAAGTTTCGCCTGATTCTCGCAATACCGGCTGGTAAGTCATCTTGGGAAGCATCGCTAAAGCGCACAAGGCAAATGATTTTGGCAGTAGTGCTATCAAGGAGATCGCGAAGGAGGAAGGCACCGAGAAAACCCGTTACACCAGTAAGAAGAACAGTCTTCGCGTCCTTAAGTGCCTGCATCTTTGTATTGGTAGGCTGGATATCCTTGTCGAGCACGGAGTCCGCTCGCAAAACAGCAGGAAGGTCGGCTTGCACCGCAGCAGTTTGTCCGTCGCGAACAGAACGCACTGCGTCAAGATGTCCATTCAGAGTGGCTGGATCAGCAAGCCTGGCAACCGGTATCTTCAAACCAAACCTATTGGAGAGTCGAGCGGCAAGGTCAGCCAGTAATAGAGAATGCCCGCCCAAATCAAAGAAGTTGTATTCGGGGGTGATAGAGCTGGGCTGGATTCCTAGGATGGAAGCCCACACCGAGGTGATTTGGCCGATATCGATTGGGTCTTGTTCGTATGTAGCTCGCTTTCCAGTTGGAGACTTCGTCCTCGTGTTCGGAGGAGGAAGTTGCTTAAGATCTACTTTCCCAGATACTTCGTGAGTTGGCAGCTCATCCATCTCAACCCATAAATGAGGTATCATATAGTGCGCAAGGTAGGGTTTGAGTACTTGCCGAGCGCTCATGCTTCGGCACTCATTGTCAACTTCGATGTCAGGTCGCTCAGAAGAAGACGCTTCCTTGTCGCGGACAAAATATGCAACCAACTGTTTGTCTAAGCCCTCGCCGTGAGCAACGACCGCACAACGATTGACAGACAGATATTGTACGATTGCGTTTTCCACTTTGCCGGGAACCACAGAGTAGCCACGGAGCTTGATCATGGCTCCGACCCGTCCAGTGATCTCGAGGAGTCCTGATGGGAGCAGTCGTGCCTTGTCACCAGTTCTGTACATTCGGGCACCAGACTTGGCACTGAACGGATTTGGTATGAATGCTTTTTCTGTCGTCTCTGGGAGATTAAGATACCCTCGAGCAAGGAGATGGCCACCGACAAAGAGCTCTCCGTTGTCTGAATTTCCGAGTCAGCGTGAGTAAAATCAAGGGGAGGCAGCCTCTGAAGGGATATGTCTGAATCAGCCACAGCACTCTATATTGCCTCAGGATGGGACAACACAAAGATCGACTGTACAAGGCTCTTGACTCTAGCCTGAGACATATCCACTTCGTATCCGGGCGTTACGTACTACCGTCTTCGACTCGTTGGCCGCTTTCGTTTAGAATATAGACATATTTCTTGTCTATCAAAGGAGGACCAACAGGACAGTAGAGAGATTTCGGGTCGATTTTGTCGAGCATCTCCCGAATATCACCACAGGCGACCTCATGGGTCTCGCAAGCGCTGTAAACGTTCAGCAAGCGGGCGTTTGGCAAAATTTTAAGACCACGGCGGGCAAGATCTGTAGTCACCACTTCTCCGTTCAGCCAGATGGTCTTGAGGTTCGGCAGCCTAAACACATGGGTTCAAAGTCAGTAAGAGTATACCGTGAGGTAGGGCGCTTGGGAACAGGCATATCTACGGCGCCATGTAAAAAGACGAGTTACGCAGTGTAACCACAGCGTGTGAAAGGCAGAGACCGTTTGGATTTAGACTTTGATCTACAAAGCATTACGTACCGGTTGCCGAGGTTCTGGTGCCGGGTGAGAATAGCTGCAAACAGCGTCGGTGTAAAGAGAGTTTCGGTGATCTTCTTCGAAGCCAGCAAGTCAACAAGCATACGAGGGTCATAGCTCGCCTCATCAGGAACAGCCACCACGGTCGCGCCGCGGAGGAGCGGTCGGATGATTTCCCACACAAAGAAAACATTACAGGCAACGCGATCTCCTGGTTGAAGATCTGACAGACCGAAGCGAAGATCATATGAGAGAACAGCTGCTCTGTGAGGGTTTGCAATGCCTTTAGGCTTGCCGGTAGTGCCACTTGAGTAAGCAACGAAGCTTAACTTGTCGAGATCAGTCTCTGCGGGCAATGGAGGAAACTGGCTCTTATCCAGATAGCCATTGCTACTGGAGGGTTCCTCGTCGAGGCTGATGAGAGGGACCCCTTGCTTGATCTTGCCGACCTCAGCACGCACGGTCACGACAACAGCCGGGCGAGCGTCGTCAATGACATCGGCTAGCAGATCAGGGGGGTATGCAAGCTCGAGGACCAGAAAGGCACCGCCGGCGCGCAAAGCAGCGAGACAAGCAATTACATAGTCAGCAGACCGGGGTAGTAGTACGCCGACGAGACTGTCGCGACCGACCCCATGGGCTCGGAGGCGGTCGGCTAGAGCTCTGACCTTGTCGTGGAGCTCCGCATAAGTGTAGCTGTGCTTTTCGTCTTCTAAAGCAACTGCATTGGGGGTCGCGCGTGCTTGTTGGGTGAAGAGCGCCGAGAGATCCTTTGTCGTGTCGATGATGGGCATGTTTTGGCGGGAATAGTAATGCGAAGTAGGTATGTGCCGACTGGGCATTTTGACGTATATATCCCACACTTCGCCCCGCAAAAGCAAGGCGTCTCGCCGTTAAAATTCGGTTCGACAGCTTCCACTGTTGAGACGCTTGACCAGTAATGTCGTTCGCTTATCTGGGCTGCTGGTGGACCTAGAACGAACGAGCTTAGTGTGCCCTTTGCCGATGACGTTATCTCGGCTGGCGTAAATATTGACGCACTGCAGACGCTGATTGAACCAGACACTATCACGAGGACGTGAAAGAAAAGTCGCCAAATCGTAAGAGGGCTTGGGTGCGAGGGGAAAGAGGAATGTCGTCGCGGACAGACAAGTAAACACAGGTCACGGCTTGGCGTGGTTTTCTAGCGCGTCGCGGACCGGCCCAATCTCCTCCCACGGGGAAGGAACGATCGTCGACTTCGAAAAGCGGAGTGTGCTGTCATGTGAGCATGCAGTTCTGCGTACGCCTGAGGGCATGGTGCTCCTTGATATACCAAATGGATGGCCTTGGGCGACGGTGAGGATGAAGCGGTGTGACCTGCCAGCGCACCACGATGGATAGATACGGTTCACATTGCCTTGACTCATACGAACGCGTGGGACATGGTCGCAAAGGGGTCAATTCGCAACGGTTCAACGGCCGACAGGTTTGGTTCGCACGGGAGAGCTCGTCTCTGGTGCCACAGCATGAACTGGGCCCGTTTCGATAGGCCACACCACGTATCCACTGAACACGGAAGGGGAATCATGTTGGACCATGGATGAGCTACCAAACTTCCGAAGGTGATGCATTTCGGCCAAGGCTTGTCTACCATAGAGTTAGCAAGCGGGAAGGGCAGCACCCATATTCAGCAGCAAGTCTATCAGTCGATATGCTCATACAGCTGCTTGTGATCAGCCAGTATATCTTGCAGCAACATCACTGCCGATATCTCCCACACAGCCGGCCGACGGTTGAGGAAGGTGCAATGGCGAGAGGCTTCCGTGACGAAAGCCGAGCGATAATAGAGTCCTCTCATATAGCCAGTAACGAGCTTCGCGAGCACCCCGTGAGCTATAGAAATACCTTTACGGGACTCAGCGAGAGTGAAGTGATGGAGTGAAGTGCAACTTAGCTCTCCCCGACTGAACGAGGTCGCGTGTTGGCCGGCCCACCTAACCCCGCACGTGCGCCCTTACCCAGTTTCTATGTTAGCCCCACGTGCTCACTTCCCCCAAACGAACACAGACTAGGCCTACCCGGGGAGTCGGCATGGGAATTTATCAAGCTGAGATGCATCCTACTCGGTTAGCCCGATATGGCGAAGGGGACATGTCAGTGTTACGAGGATTCGGATAAGAACACATGCTCGTCTAAAGTGAGCCATATTGGAAGCCCTGAATTCAATTATCAAGAGCTTCGTCACATCAGAACCAGACTCGATTAGGATGTTAGCTAGTTATCTATGACCTCGCTAGTTGTGCTGATCCGGAATGTATGAACGCCCTTTGGATTAAGTCAACACGTGGCACGCGACACTACACGTGACATGCGAAAGATCGAACGAACTATGATCAGTCATTCATATTTGAAGAATCACCATATCCTCACAATGGCCATCATCGAAGAATACATAGGTTATCCTTCGAATAGACGCTGAGAGTGAATTATTCGATAAAAGAAATCGTTTACATTAAAAACATGAGGTCGCGACATGATGAAGTGGTGGAGGAACGAGAAATTTCACTACATGGCGTACAGGTTATGTTAGCAGAGACACAAAATCAAAGCAAAAACAATATTCAAGCAGTATCAAGGCAATGCACGTATTATTTCCCAAGGATTGACACCCACAAGTTCACTACAGCCTTGCCGTCCCACCTCGAGACTCGCTACCAAACCTTCCATCATCCTGCTTGATCAGATCAGCACCTTTCTCCGCCACCGCATACGTAGTGCTCATGATATTGCCGCTCACATGACCCGGGAACACACTCGCATCAACAACTCTTAAGCCTTTGATCACATCGCCCTTACCATCAATCACTTGAAGCCGATCATTGACGACCTCGCCCATGGTCGCCGTGCCAATCAAATGATACTGTGTCGATATGTGGTTCTTCACGTACTCTACCCTCTGCTCTTCCGTTTCCAATGTGTTCTCAGGTGGAGGGAGTACGCGTTCCCCCAAGGACTTTGCGACTAAGGGATGCTTGGACACCTCATCGAGCCATTTCAAGCCCGCTGCAAGTATCTTAGCGTCGGTTTCGTGACGGAAGTAGCCGGGATCGATGACGGGAGGTTTCGCTGGGTCTGATGAGGAGATGTGTACGCTGCCACGAGATAGCGGGTGCTCGAGACAAATCAGCAGAGACAGTCTGTTCTTTCCGTCGGGTGGTGCACTGAAGAATTCGATCTGAGAATGGCCTGCACTGACATCTAGCTGGCAGGGGATGCAGAAGGTTTGGAGATTCGCGAAGGTTGGATCGGCTAATTGATCGACGATGACCTGTGAAGTATCAGCATTAGTATCGGGTTGACATGAGAGTCCATAGCAACATACCTTCTCCTGATCTTTCTCAAACTTTGTCTTCGCAAGACTCTTTTTTTCGACCTCCTTGATTGTTTCTTGGAGTTGGTAATCGTCAACTATACTAGCGTAACTGACGAATCCCATCAACATTCCTGGACTGCCATACGGACCGTTATGCATCTTCTCGTAAATCTCCAATTGTGCCTTGGCATACTCTTCACCGTGCAGCGCATCCATACTCTTGATGCCGTCCTTAAGGTCAAAGAGCATGCCGCCGAGAACATGGTCCTGGAAGTTTGCACCTACAGATCTGTTCTCAATAACGCATTTGACTCCTGCCTTCTGCAATACATCTGGGTCTCCAATACCCGATAGCTCCAGCAACTGTGGAGTCTGGATAACGCCAGCAGACAGGACAACCTCTTTGCTCGCTTGGACAGCATGAAGCTTCCCTGAATGTGAGAACTCCACGCCTGCCGCACCTTGTTGGTCGAACAATATCTTCGTTGCGTATGCTTCTGTCAGAACTCGTAGATTCTGCCGATGCAGATTCGGCCGAAGGTACCCAGTAGCAGCATACGACCGATTGCCAGCATCCGACGAGCGATCCACCGCCGCAAGAGACGAGTAAAAACCCATGTGATCCCCACTCCAGGCATCATTCAGAGTACTCGCCTTCCCCCCTACCTCATACGCAGCCTTGCAAAACTCTTCCTCGAGCGGCATATAATGATCATTGAAACTCGTATGAATTGGTCCATCGCTTCCGTGATACTTCTCTCGCGCAGCATATGGCATGAACTGCTTGTCCGCCGGTAAAGCCTTTTCATCGGGAATATCGAGCATCTGATGCTTGCGGAAATACGGGACAAGGTCGTCCCAACCCCAGCCTTCATTTCCAAGCTCCACCCAGCTATCATAGTCTTTGCGCGAGCCTCGCACGTACATCAAATAATTGATGGCAGAGCTGCCGCCCAGAACCTTCCCTCTCGGCATGCTATACGTCTTGTTTCCCGCGGAAGGCTGCGGCGTCGATTGCATGCACCAGTCGTACTCTGGTCGGCCGATCAGCGAGGGATACAGGGACGGTGTAGAGATTTGCTTGTCATCCATCCGGTTTTGTCCTGCCTCGATGACACCGACCTTCACTGATGGATTCTCTGTGAGTCGCGCGGCGATCACGAGGCCGGCGGTGCCGCCACCTACTACCACATAGTCATACTGCTGAGAGACGAACTCGTCCAGGGAGCACAATGCTGGTCCCGTATTCTGAAGCGCCATATCTCAATCGCAATTTCAAAGCATCGACATCAAAATGCAGGGCAAAAGTCTCCGAAGCATTTTACAAGACCACCTCGTGAGCGAGTACTTGTAGCTCGCGTTTCCCCGCTCCTCGACTGGAGCATCCGCAGATCCGGCGTCGAGCATTCTAGCCCAACTCGTCCGCAAACCCGGCGGAGTGTCTCTACTCATCGGAAAGGTGCCGGATATAGCCTACTTGCGCCACGCGGGATGGTGTTGGCGTGATGACCTGCAGATTGCGGGGGAAGCGCGGAGGATCACATCGCATGGCGTGCGGGGAGGAAATATGCGGTAGGAGAAAACTGACCCCACCAAAGTCCACTTCCGCTATCGAACCTAACCATACAAGGGCTTAAAACTGAATAGAGACTGGGTGACCTAAGCTTATAGCTGTGCAATCCCACGCGGGTGTTGGCCCGAATCTTGAAAGTTTGGTCGAAGCTCACGGAGCGAAAGACCCATTACTTTGGCATTTGTGGCCTTGAATGCTTCATCTCGACAGCAGACACTAGAAAGCCTCATCTGGCTGAGCGAATTGAAAAAGGAATGTGCTTGACACTGGGAAAGGAGCGAGGTATAGCCCTGACGAATAGCAATGGGATCCAAACCTATGCATTCGCTCGTATTCTTGAAGCGTGGTTCACAAACAGTGGCATCAATTTCACCGCCCCGGAACCCAAACAATAGGTCATTGATACCCTGTACTCAGACTGGGAATCTACGTCAAAGCGGTCGGTCTTCGGGAAACAGAAGCTGGCAGAGAAAAGGGCTTGAGAGACAAAAGTCAACGTCAATAGGCTATCTGGTAGACATGCATGTTACCACTGACTAGTTTGAGATGACGGGTGTCATGCCATTCCAATCATCTTTCTCCACGGCGTCTAATAAGAAGGTAGCCACGCTCTCTCTAGTAACAGTCTTACTGAAGCTAATGCCCTCACCCTTGTTACCATAGAAACAGAGTTTCATGGATGGGCCTTCAACAAATCGGGCGGGGCGCGCAAGCACATAACTTAAACCACTTTGTTTTACTGCCTTCTCGACCTGCTCATGGTCTTCATAACCGAAGCGCATATTAGAGTAGCGGACGAGCAGTTTGATGGGTCCGAACAGCGTCGAGAACGAATCGCCCACGCCGTGCGCTTGGAGGGTAACAAGTTTGTGCGTGCCATGGGCTTTCATGGCGGCGAGGACGTGTACGTGGGCGTCGTACATGAGTGTCGGTGGTGACGTCGACTTGGCGAAGGGGTTATCGCTGGTGCGGCCGTTGTTTAGCGTCACGACGACGGCAGCGGGCATATCCTCGGCCGCAGCGAAGGCCTTTTCGACGTCGGCCTGGTCTTGCGGCTGGCCCTCGACTATCGTGAGAGCGCCATCGACAGCGGTCATGGACGCGAGCGATGCCTGGTCCCGCACCAGCGCTGTCACACGGTGGCCTGCGGAGTCGTCAACGTCAATGCAACCAGAATCGCCAAACTACTCACCTCGCGCGAGGGCGCCTTGGACGACCAGTTTACCCACGCGCCCCGAAGCACCGAGAATGAGGAGGCGCATACTGGAATGATTGCTGAGCTGCGGAGAAAACGTAAAGTCGTCCGTCAAAAGCGTCATGCAGCCTTTGAACGCATCCCGACCTCACCGTGCCGCAGCCTACGCCGTTCGACCGCGCAGCATGGACTTCAAAATCGCAGCATCTAGGCAGCGCATAGGGACGGCGAACATTCCATTATAGACGACGCCAGATGTCCCACCAGGCTCCGTCAGCGCCGATAATGATGTCGAAAGCTTCCTCTGTGCAACCAGGAAATTTTACCCGCAGCTTTCCATCTCACAATCCTTAAAGTCCAGTCAATTTCGAATCACGCTCTACTATTCCTTCCTTCGAGTATTCTAGAAGAATTTGTAAAAACACTCTCCTGTTCAACTGGTCTGTTATTGAAGTCTTCGGGTTGTCCATCCTCTCCGCTCTTCTCATCAAGCAATTTTTACACTGTCGATGTACAATTTTCTCAAGGCTATCTTGGACAACCGAATGAGACAGATCCGAAGTTCTCAGCAGATAGCGTGTTGTCGGATCCGAACGAAAGGATGCACCGCACGCGCGACCTGGGATATTAGGATATTACCACCAAAGAGCTCTATTGCAAAGGTCGCATGAACCGACAGATCAAACTCTACAGATTTCGCCTCGATCTGCAGGATTTGCGGTTCGTATTGTTCGAGCAATACCGGAAGCAGACGTTGCTGTACACCACAAGGAGAATTTCCTTGTAGCTGTCCTGTGACCTGCTTCGCTTGAAGTCTCATCGGTACGTTCGAGAGTTTTACAAGAACTCCCAGGATACGCCGCACCTAGACAAATTATCGTCGTGAATGTTTTCCCACTCACCGGAGCCGGAAAACTCGACTACAAATTACTGGAATCTGCGCAGCCAAACGCGGTGGTGGAAACGGTATCGGGCAGTCTGAAGAGAACGGACAAAACTATCGCAAAAGCCTAGACGGTGATGGCATTGGCGTTATGACCTGCAGATTGCGGGGAAAGCGCGAAGGGTCGGATCGCACGGCGTACGGGGAGGAAATACGCGAAATGTCGCGATATGAGCCTGTCGTGCCGAAACCCGACGTCAAGGCTCCATACGAATTTATCTTGGTTCGTCTGCCCGCTCTTACCTTCTCTCTTACAATTCTGCGTTCCTTGGATTAATATTCGTCAACCATTCATCGTACAATAAGATGGAACAACCCGACAGTCAGCATTCTTCTCTGGATCGCTAGGATACGAAAAGAGAAGGATAGAGTTCAATATTTCAAGAAAATTCTGGAGAGAGCACCGCTTCTGGGGCTACAAGAGCAGGTCAGGCTTTCTGAAGATGCAGGGGAAAGGATGTTCAAGAGAATGAAAGGTGACCTGTCGCACTATGGTCCTCGTGGTAACTGGGAGAAGTCTGTCGAAAGTTTCGTCGATCAGCTTGCAGCAAGGAGCAGCCAGGTGCCTCACAGACTTCTCTCAATCGCTCCTTCGATTACCCCGAGGCCGACATCGATCGTCGGCGAAAACCAGGCGAAGGGGTTTGCAGGGTACACCAGGATCAGGGATATGAGATGACGCGTCGCCGCCCCTTGTGCGCTGTTCAGGCGCTATGAGAGGAGCGGAAAGACCATCTCGACTCATAGGGTTTGGGACGCCTTACGGTCCATTGTCATGGTCGCTGAACTGACAATCTGATAACGCATTGCGGCATTTGACACTATTGACTTCTTGGCAGTAGGTGGCGGTTTCTTTCGCGCTCAGGTCACGGTATGCGCATGTCATTGCATTCACCCTCGCTTCCGCGGAGTGGAGCTTGAGCATAGGTGAATCCAGAATCCAGCAGTCCTTTCACTCATGGAAGAATTATACGGGTCGATAGCTCTCCGTTGCACATCGTTATCTCGGCAATTATGCTCCACATTACTTTGGGCGTTACGCCCATAGAGCGCTACGGTCAATGCATTGAGTCAACCCGATTTGGGTGACACGAAACGGTCAACTCGATGCATTTTGAAAATTCTCCGAGTCGGACGTCGTCATGTTACAGCGCGTTGAAACGTGGTTCGACGGCTCAAACAGCTTGGCATCGGGTCCCGCTATGCTCCACACCAAATTTCCATTCGTGGAGAAAGAGAACAATCTGTACGAAACTTTGCTGTTCCGAAACAAGACTAGATTTGTGGGACGTCCCGTCTCCCGATTCTGAGGTTGACCCCAGTCACGACCAGTTCTTGAAATGAACAGGAGCGTTCCGCCCGGTACCGAGAGGCGAGACATCTCGAAGTGGTGGAAGGCCAAGAAAAGCCAAGCAGAGCCAAGAAGACGGTGCCATCTTCAGTTTCAAGCACACAGTAATCGTTCGGTTTCGTACAGAGAGATGTGGATATGCCTATGTTGGGTTGTTCGAAGCACTCTGTATAAAGGTGACTTTGTTCGCCATGTTGGAAAGACCACTCTTCACCGAGCACACTCACTTCATTCCTTCTCAGACATTCGCTTTGCTTGACGCAATCCATTCTCTTCAATAACTTTCTTCTTGAAACCGCTTCCAACTTCCAAACTTTCAAGTTTCCAACTTCCAACTTCAAAATCTATCAAAATGAAGGCCTCCGTCGCTGCTGCCATCTTGGCTTTCACTGCCTCTGCTGCTGCTAAGAGCTTGTTCGAGAAGCGTGCCGACTTCCCCATTCCTTCATCCGCGGGCTCTGTTACCTACGATGCTGCTGAGGAGATCTCCGGCACCTTCGACGGTGGATTGAAGACCTACGGCCGTGGTGTTTCCTGCACTGGTCAGGATGAGGGTGGTGACTCCGACGCTGTCTTCATCCTGAAGGACGGAGCCACCCTCAAGAACGCCATCATCGGTGCCGACCAGATTGAGGGTGTTCACTGCGAGGGCTCTTGCACCATCGAGAACGTTTGGTGGGAGGCTGTCTGCGAGGGTAAGTTTTTTGGTACATGTATCTACCGCATTTGCTAACGATGCTACAGACGCTCTCTCGCTCAAGGGTGATGGTGATGCCACTGTTACCGGTGGTGGTGCTACCGGTGCTGAGGACAAGGTCATCCAGCACAACGGTGCCGGTACCGTCACCATCGACGGCTTCACTGTCGTCGACTTCGGCAAGCTCTACCGCTCCTGCGGTAACTGCAAGCAGAGCGCCGAGCGCCACGTCGTGATCAAGAACGTCGTCGCTGAGTCCGGCAAGCTCCTTGCGGGTATCAACAGCAACTTCGGTGACACCGCCGAGATCTCCGGCACCTGCGCCACCGGCGTCAAGAAGATCTGCACTGAGTTCGAGGGTACCACCCCCGGCAACGAGCCTGAGGAGACCTCTTCCGGCCCCAGCAACGCCTGCATCTACACCGAGTCCGAGATCACGGAGTGCTAGAGGATGGAATCATAAGTGGATGAACATTCCACAGTGTTCTTCCGGCTCCACAAATCAGAGGGTTGGAACCTTTAAAAAGCGGTTTCTTGTAAATATACTTTCAACGCACATGCAGTGCATGTAGATATCTTATCAAACCATCATACTGTACCATACATATTACCGAACTCGGATGCATAGTGTGTGAACCAAAATCACCTTGCTAGGTTCTTACCGAATATGAATTTCCTGTGTGTGGATCGTCAATCCCTCAGTGTTGCTTCGAACTCTTCGCACGCTCAATTGCAACATTCGTAGCCTCGTCGATGGCTTCTTCTGGTAGTTTCAGCAATCTATTCAGCGTGCCCTTTGCATGTTCAAAATCACCACAGCCATCAGGGAAGAACACTCGTGTGAACATAACCTTGCCGAAGCCGGACCACTTCCCTTCCTTCATCTCCTTCGAGCCCTCATCATATCTATTTTTGGCGCCCTCCTTCGTAATCGCCCAGTCGTTTCGCTTGGTATCAGTCACTCGCAGAACCGAGGCGAGCATATCTTCCTAGCTAACGTTGAAAGAGCTAATATATACCACTTTATTCCTGAAATTCTGCAGGCATGCTTCAGCCTCTGATTTAATGGGTAGACTGAACAATGCAGCGATGGCACGACCGATCTATCACCGCTCAGTTTCTGAGGTCTGTAGATGCGACATGTATGCACAAAGACATACCTGCGGCCACGTCGAGGTTGAAATCTTCGTTTGGCCCTCATCGAAACATGTAACAGTACGGGTGTTCAGATCGAAACCGTACGCGCCCGGATTCGCTAGTGTATACTCGTACCAGAATCCAGTTACAACGGATATGAAAGAGCTTTGCCCAAGGTTCTCAATGAATTTTCGCGTAGCAACTGTTAGATTCTATCAGCGATGGTTCAGAATCTGGGTAGTTGTTTGGTTTCGGGATACGAGACTCGAGTGGTCAGAATAATCGACTTTGGCTACTGATACGCCTCCACACCTCCAACCATCGATTTAATATCGGACTTAAGCTCCCAGTCTACTCAAACACCGGCGGCTGTATCTCAATAAGATTTCCGTCAGGATCCGCCACAAAAGCACTCTGAATCGCTCCTGTCCTCGCATCTCTGAACGCCTCCACAATTTGCTCAAGCTCTCCTCCTTGAAGACCCCCTATCGCTTCCACACCAAGCCCATACGCGTTCGCCAGCTCGTCGTTCATTATATCGAGCTCCTCACCCGCACCCTTGATAACCTTGCCTCCTAGTGCAGTGACACGTCCTTCCGCTTCTTTTACATCCGGAACGACTAGTCCAAAATGCGAGTACGTGTTCGGCTTCTTCATGGTCGGAAGTGGCTTGTTCGTCGCACCCTCCAGATGAATAAATTCCACCAATCCCTTGATCTCGTTCTTCCTTTGCGCGAACTCCGCACACGAGGTGAACTCCGCTGTATTGTGGCCTAAGTATGCGATGTGATATTTGGGAATGGGATTGTATGTGAAGATATGCTGGAGGCCAAGGGCTTCCTCGTAGAAGGTGATGGCGCGGGTGAGGTTGCTGGTAACGAGGCTAAGATGGTTTATGCTGTAGCCGTTGAATACAGACTTGAGGTCGCAAGATGAAGAGAAAGAGAAAGTGTTGGTCTGGAGGGTCGTGGTGTTGGACGTTACTTCGGGGATGTCGGCAGACGCTCTTGGAGAGAACCAGGCGATGATGCCGAAAAGTAAGTGTACGGGTGTCATCGTGTGATAATAGGAACGCCTAACTAGCGAATGCCAATAATATGTAAAGAACTTCTCCCTTGCTCAGAATGTGGACTGAAAGTGAATATGTCTATGGTTGGGTACGTAGAATAACACCATGTACATCGGCGCTTCTTTTAAGTAAATTTTCCAAAAATGGCAGAAAGTAAGCAGCTGAACCACCCACTACTCTTACGGCCGTAAATGCCCCGCAAAATCCAAGAACAGAAAGCTGACAATGGGGGCCTAAACTGAGTTAGAGGTTGATACACCCCGGCTAGTACATGTACCACCAATACAACCAATAGAGGATAATGTCCAGAACAGGTAAAAAGATTGTAAGTTGCGGGTAGGTGAACGAATTTTATGCAGAATCCTTCGGCTGTGTAACCAACCTGTCGACAGGTATTATTCTCAGTGTAAGTAAACTTTGTTCATTTGCAATTTAGAGTCCGATACTGAGTTCGGTTGTGCAGTATGAGTCTGTGAACATATATGTTACGGGCAGTATTATGGCGCAAGTAAATTGTTCTAAACAATGTGGCTGCTGGAGAATTTAATCATTTCAACGTCTAGCATTCGAACCGAAATAGTCATGGCTTAACTTAATCCATCTTCCTTTTTTGAGCCTGATAGAATAGTCTAGTCCACCCCAAGGTATCAATATGTAAGGCCACAAACCAGAACGCCGATACCAACACCCGAATAACGCCAATTAAAATACGAAATCTAGTGAGACGAGAAGGAAAAGTCGACAGAAGAAATATACGCCTCGATAACCATAATGCAAACCGAACAGACAGACCGCGACCCCGTCTTGATAACCAGATCATCTTAATGCTTTTGTGAAGATTCGTAACACTTCAAACTTCACGCTTCTTCTAATACCCCAGTACCGTGCATGTTACCCTACGATTTCCTCCTCTTCACTCCCCCGTCCACCACATCTCTCGCACCGTCTACTCCCTCGACAAATTCTACCATCCTCAGCATACTCGCATGAATCGCCTCAGGGTGCTCAAAGCACAACACAATGGAGACCCTCATTGCCAGTGCCTTGAACCATTTTTTCAGAACCTTGTTGTCACTCTTGCGACTTGCAGCACCGACCGTGAGTGCGACCCAGAGAAGTACACCCGCCATATCGGCCCAGCAGTCTGAGAGGTTAGAGCGCTGAAGTGCTTCCTTCAAATGGTTGAGCAGTGGTATGGTGGTATCTGGCTCTTTGGACGGCGATCGAGTAGAAGGGATGTGGCGGCTGGTGTGGGTCGGGGTGAAAGCGAAGGGATTTGCGGCATTGGGTGCGGTTGTTGTGAACAGTGAATCTTGGCAGAGCGTGCTCGGTGATACAAAAGCGTCATTACTCGTCGTTACCGTAGAAGTTGTGTCTAATGGTTCCAGGCTCTCCGAGTCTACAGCGTATCTGAGCGCCTCGGATAAAGGTTTTCGTTGCATTATCGATGTAGCTGTTATTACCACAGCTAAGCGAATTGCTTCATATCTCCAGTCATTCGGTGTTAGGGTAGTCGCTTTCTGGATATCAGAAATGGGTGGATACTGTGTAGTAAGTTTTCTACGGATGTTCTTCAGTGATAGGGAGTTATGGCGGCTTTGCTTAGTTTCGTGCAGGAAGAGATCCATCATCATACGGATATCTCTAAGCATATCGATCACTTGCAACGAGCACTCTGACGAGCGTTTGATGGTTTCGAACTCGCTGCGTGGGCAGTACAGCGGGGATTCGGGGATTGTCGCGGTATTTGGATAGTTTCTCGTGCACGTCGCCGCGCAATAGTCAACGTACATTGCTCGTGGTTTTGCTTCTCGAAGGATCGCGGATTCTAAAGATACCCATGACAAAGTAGATGCCAAGCATCCATTCACGCCCAGCTGCTGAAGTCCTCCTCTTTGCTTGATCAATGCTTCGATTCCGGTCTCGTGGAACTCTAGGGTCATGTCGTCCCCTGCGATGATCTCGCTTGCGATCAGCTGATTAATCGCGATCACGTTAAAATCGTCTCCTCGCGATTCTGCGTTAAGCAGACTCTGACTGATCATGTGCATCACCTCCTGTCGCAGCGCAAGTGTCTGTACACTTTCGATCTCTCGCTCGTTGATGGCGTCATAATGTGCGGATGCGATGCAGAGCGTACTGAGGAAGGCGTGCGGAGACTGAACAAGCGTTGGTATCCAGTACGTTCCCATTGCTTTTGTGCCAAAACTTCGTGAGCAATGGAACTTAAGCTCTTCTACCGATATCCTTGGATGACTGGCCTGATACATGCTCCGGAACGGGTCGAGCGGCTTCCCTATTGACTGGAGTGGTTTGGGTGAGAACTCGTCGTACAGTAGACTTACTCCTGTACGAGACGGGACAACGATAGGGGCGCTGGGTAGAACGAAATCCATGGAGATCCTAGGAAGTTGCGAAACCTGCGACTTGGGTGTTTTCCTTCTGTGTGTTTCTGCACTGTCTGGAACAGATGTGTTCTGGGACGATCTCCTCCTACTGTCACCATGCATAAGTCGTAGCGCCTCGGTATTGGAGATGACATCTTGTTGATCGCTGCCAGTGCTCGATCGTGACCCCGCTGAACCGCCTCTTGGTCTATTTTGTTGGCCTTTTAGTGATCCATGGGGCTTCTTCTCCTTCAGATAACTGCCCATTGCCTTTTTCCTCACAGTCTTCATATTCTGCGTCGACTTGAAGTCTTCAAGCGACGTCCCCGTGATGAAAAGCAACCCATCTGAAGCCCCGTTGCGCTCATTGGTCGGCTGACACATTGACTGCCGAGATGTACGTGAACCTAAACCGCGTCTATTAGCTTCCGCGTATGGAACTTAAAACAAATGCCCGTACGAACAACAAGAACAACGCTGGCTATGAGAAGCGCGTACGGTTTATGGACGTAGCCGGCCAGGTATATGGCGGGATCGGGGTGGGTATCGTAGGCGAGAAGGATGCTTTCGCTTGTAGGTGCGGCTCGCTAAGGCTGGAGAGGGGCATCTGCGACGAGGGGGCCGTCATTGTGGAATGTCCGACACTGATAATTCCGCAAAGGATCGGACTCTCCCTTGCTAGTCGACGGACACGAGAAGATGTGTAAAGCTATAGAGTTGAGCCCGATCGATCGATGATAGGGGTCTCTTATGATAGTGTTCACTGAGACGCGATGCGCTTCGCTGCCTGATATATACGGACACGAGGGAGAGGCCTCCGCTGGATCTGAATACGAACTACTGCATCGTGCGTCATGCATGCATGTCGCGCAACGATGGTATGAGGCGCAGGCGTGGCGTGTCGAGCGATCGGACAGGAACAGTGGATAGCGACAACGGCAGCGATCCTCTGTGCCCTACCATAAGGCAGAACCCTGTTAGGGATGAGTCCATACTGCACGAGGCAGTGTGGCTTTGAGCGGCGAACCACATCCCAACGGCATGTTTGTGAGATCACGGTGCCAATAGCTGGTATACGGGGCGTGCAATGGAAGCGTGGCAGTCCAGCATCGTATACGTTCAACAAAAATCGGACACGGATCACAGCCTCAATCGAAGTGTCTTGTTCGAAAAGCACGTGGAATGCTTATCCGGCCTCCCGGGCCCCCAGCCATCGAAGAAGCAATGCAGGGCCCTACACCGCCGGCTGCACCTCAAAGAGCGGTGCGTCAGGAGCCTACACACATCGCTAGCTCGTCCAATCAGCCCTCCCTCTTGGATCATCAATCCCTGGGCCTATCAGAACCCAGAAATTGACGGCATAGGAAGCGCTGTGACAGATGTGACATAGATAGGGCTGACTGTATGTGCTTTGAGGCCTCGGACGATGGAGCTTGTCTTGGACGAACGACGATGATGTTTTGAGCGACCTGGTGAAACCTGTACCCCCGCGCTATGGCTTGCCGGACTGCCGTATCAAGCTATTTGGTCCATGAACGCCAATCGACAGAATCTCGGGATCTCCAAATCTCGACATTTCGGCCCGAGTCTGTCACATTTCCTCTTCTGCCCTCGTAAGGCATCTTCCGATGCACTCTCGTCTCCGAGGATACAACCACAGGCAACCGCTTCGTGACCGAAGATCAGCCAATCGCATAACTTCGCAGTATATCTCCGACCAATGACCTCAGGTTCGCGCATCGCCTCCATATCTGGCTTCCTAAAGGGTCGTGGCTTTTCCCCACGTCGCATCAGCTGAAGCGAGCATCGTCTTGGCTTCGTACGCTGTACTACCAACTTACCGTACTTTTTCCGATCATACCATAATCTTTAAACCAGCGTTCCCAACAATACGCCTACTGACCCACAGTTTCGCCAGACCCGTCTATAGTGTTGCCATCCTGCAGAGGATACGCCTCCGCCAACGGAACCTACCGTTTCGCCGACCAGCGTATCGGTATGAAAAGCTTTTTTCTGTGAAACATACGAAATCATCTCGACACATACTCTATCACTATGACACATACATCAAGATAGGCTTAGACAGAAGAGAAGAACAGTCGTATATATTGAGAAATATAAATTTACTAGTATTAGATGGCGCCATGATGCGGAATCAGCAGATCCGATACCGTAATCCCTTACAGAATGCGAGCTCCTCATAGTCAGCTCCATTTCTTCCCCATCCCACTAAATCAATATAGCATCAGACCAGAAAGCTTATGGGCTCATGATGAGTAAATTTGCCCAAGGCGAAGTCACAGAGCTCACTATCCTCGCCATGGCATCGTGGACATGCCCACGTCTTCACGAAAGAACTGAAGGCAGCTAACACAGCCATCCGCAAGGCGGAAACCACAGATGCCTTATTCGATGCCATCTCACACTAGACAAATAAGTGATCCCACGCAAACTAAAGCGTATCGTCCCTCACATCGTCCCTCACATAAGCGCGGCAACTATATCCTCCGCCAACCATAACTGCATGTCAGACATATCAAGGAAAAAGAGGAGATAAAGAAGATTTTACATTGATTGATAAAGTAAGACAACCTACCGTCCACGCCCAGGCACAGCATCGAAATACCCCCCAGAAGCGCTTTCCCCAGGACTGACCACACTCCCAGGACTCCTCTCCCGACTACTCTCCCCACTGTCCTCCGTACTCGCTCCTCCGCTTAGGGAAATCCCGATCCCTACTTCGCCGTTCGTCCGCCTCCCTCTCTTCGGCACACCCAACCTCATGGTCTCAAAAGTGAAAGCTGGCGTCCCTACATCTACACTGGGACTCTTCAAGTCGACCAATTCCAGCGTCTTCCGCAACGTGGCGCCCGATTCATCGAGCGCCATCAGGAACCGCGCAAGCTCCTTGCAGAGTTCCCAGTCTTGCTCTTGCTTTGCGCGCTGCAGAAGGCGGACGACTTGGTCGCCTGTGGAGCTGAGTTCCTCGAAGGTGTGCAGGACGAGGAGGTATCCGCCGGCTGTCTTGAGTGAGCCTTTTTGAAGCGATTCTTCGAAGAGGTCTTCGGGAGGGGGAAGGTTAGAGAAAAGAGTGCGCCAGGAGCGCACTTCGGTCTTGCGCGTGCATTGAACTACAATGTCGAGGTATTGGGGGAAAGATGAGAGGAACGAGAGCACGGAAGGGAGGAGCGCTTGCTCGGGCGGTGGCTGTGAGTCGACTTCTTCGTCGAGGACTTCGTGGAGGAGGATCTCCAGGGCGTGCGGGAAATAGAGGAGGTGCTGGTAGTGATGGCTTAGGTGAAGGGCTGCAGGGTGGTTGTACTGCGAGAGATGGTGTCGGAGTAAAGCGGGAAGGAATAGATGCGTCTGTAGTGTATTAACGTCAGCTTGTAGACTTAGAATCTTCGAATATTCAACGTACCCTAGTGCCGAACCTCAAGTACGCAAAGCTTGTGTCCCTTCTCTGCACTAGCTCGCTCTCTACCCCGAACACGATCGCCTTGTTGATTAAACTTGCGAGTGGATAAAAATCCACCGGTATCTTCACGGGTGCAGGCAATTCCCGGCCCAATTCAGCACTAGCAGTTCTCAGTACATCCTGTATATCGATCCAAACTTTTACGTCATGACCGTCGAAAAACCATAAGCTGTCGCGCAGATCATGGCCATGCACATTGTTGATCGCCAACCCCGCAGATGGACTAGGTGGTAAAGAGTCCTCCTGCATAGCTAGCGCGAACGCGGGATGGTCGCGCATAAGAGCGTACGTTTCAACATTTTGGGCAATGATGCGCATCTCATATTTCAGTTCGCCACCTTCTGTAGTTGTTGGTTGGAGAAGGACGAGCTTGCCGTCCACTGCGAACAATATGGTTGCCACAGCCACATCTTGTGAAGGGTCGCCGTTGTCTACCCTAGTTAGCTTATGCAACTCAGGCATATCGGGAAGACTTACGAATCTGATCCTCAGGCAAAATCCAACTAAGCGCACGCACTCGTGGCGGTGCGCGTATGATGCCATGCAGAGCTATCTGACCAACTTGAACCAGAGTGACTGTGGCATCTGTAACACCAATTACATAGTGATATAGAATATTCTCGTAAGTATAGACAAGAAGCGAATCTTCTCCTGAAGGAGCAATTAATACAATGGGTGCGGGAAGGTGCTGAACATGCATGATGTGGTCGTTGTCAAGAGCCTGCTCGCGGGAGTAGATGCGAATCTACAAATGCCAAATTAGAATATTGTTTAATGGTTTTTCCACTGGAGATTCTTACTTGATGTGAGTCCTGTGCTTCAACGGCCGCAATAAGGACGTGCTGGAACCAGCACATTCCTCCACGAACGGTAAACTCATTCTCCACAAACGGATCGTCGAACGTCTTCCACCGTCCGCTGTTTACGCTATAATGAGCAAGCCCCCTTTTGCCTGCAACAGCGACGTATCTACCGTCGTTTGAGATGACTGCACATCGAATCGGCCACTGATCCACAAGATAATGGGAGGGAACTTGGACATGATGCCACAGTGAGACATCAGCAGATATAGTCGTGAGATCTGGTAATTCGTAACCTCGATACATCATGAAGCCGGTGCTGGTCTGCATCAAGGATCGCGAAACATTGGCCGAAGAGAAACACCCTGTGACGGCGCTACGAGCCATTTCAAGAAGGAAGAGCCGGTTGTCGTTGTTCCCTAGAAGCAAAAGCTCAGCTCCGCCGCCCATCCAGAAAGCGTCCTTGACGCCAAGCAACCATCCCTCTTCATTCGCTTCGGACAAAGCTTTATCAGTCATGAAGCTTGTAGCGCCTGGTTTTCCATATACGCTCCACATAGCCCACCCGTTCTCGTATCCAGCGAAGAGGCAGTATCCGTCGGGAGAATACGCCAGCACCGTCAGTTTCCCAGTACTCGTCGCATTCGGTTTTAGCTTGTGTGAAAGTGGTACGTCACCCTTGTAATCTTTTGCTGTATACACGTGGATCTCTCCATTTCTACAGCCCACCGCGAGCAAAGAGAAACGCGCATTGATTGCAGCCTTGAGACCAAATTCTTCTTTTAATTGAGGACTGTGGAACGCATATCCTCGGAAGAGCTTAGGATGCGACTTTCCATCCTGTAGCGTGTTTGGTGGTAGCCTCTGCACAGTGTACGCCTTGCCGTCGCGCGTGATCCAGGCAGACAGATTCATAGGCCGGTCATGGATCATGTCAACCACAGACGCGTTCTTTTCCAACCAGGTCATCCGACTCAGCAGCTCGGTGCTGGTCTGGCTCCCGCTGCTATCCGGAGCCCACCTAATGCACTGAACAGCGGCTGGTTTAGTTGTAGCCACGATGAGCTCATCGTCGAGCGCAAGAGCCCGATCAATGCCAGCATCCACTCTTATCACCATGCGGAATTTGAGACTGGCCTCCTTAATGCCACTCCCCTCGCCTGGTCCCGCATTCGGGTCATGTTGCCTGGGTATCTTGAAGCCGCTCACAGAGCTTTTATTTCGAGAATGTACGCCGCCGGTGTGCACAAATTGTGCCTTGTATACGCGCGAGGCGGGGTCGGTCGCAAGAGAATAGGTGATCAAATAGCCAAGTGTGGTTTGGACGACGAAGATTTGCGAGTCGGGACGGAGGAGGATGTTTACATTGGGACCGTACGTTCTCAGCGAGTTATCAGAGCGGAGGACAGAAGCAAGAATAGCCGTGGGCTGATCGCTGATTAGCAATTGTACAGGCGCATACGTGGAAAGACGTGCCTTGGTCTGCCAGATGGTCAATGTCGACCGCGTTATGGTCGCAAACAAATGACCACTCCTAGTGACCTTGATGGCCAAGATCTCGCCAGTAATGTCATCTTCCGCAAGCTGCTCGCGCTCCTTGGGTCGTTTCGAATGCAATTGCGATTCTACATCTTTCTCTTCTACCCCATTCCCTGGCTCGAATTTTTCAGATGTCTCGCTCTCTGTGCGCTCCTCCGAGTCCGCGACCGAGCTGTCTGTCGCGTCATCTGCGCCATCGTGGGACACTGGAGTTGGTTTGGATCTCGTCTCCTTTGTGGCCGCAAACACGGAGGGCGAGGAGATGGGCCAATACGTCATGGCGCACTATCGCAACTGAAGGCTGCATTTGGGCGGGCCCATCTCACAGTGAAGAATGGCGTAGGCGGCGAGCTTTGGAGCTGGACGAGCTGCAGGGTTCCGTGGCTGTGACGCAGAGTCGGTGAACGTGCGGTGCAGCGTGGCTGGGTGCGGCAGCTAAACCGCTTGCGGTAAGCGGACCAGTGCTGGTGAACGCCGAAGAGATCGCATAGCAATACACACAAGCACAAAAGATTCACGGGGTATTTGTGTTTTGTATAGTTCGGACGTAGCTTAGGGACCTCTAGGGAGCACATCATCTCTCAGCCAGATGGAAATTGCCTTCTTCTCTTCAACTCTCGTATACAGTCTCAAGCCGATAACGAAGATGATACTGTGAGATGCCATATCTGGATTTCGCAACCGATCATTGTGTGTTAACTCTGAGGTTAAGGACAATTAAAAGAGGTGATTCGACGTAGAATTTGTTTCGAGAAGAACATGATGATGCCTAAGGTAAATATCTAACCCGTACCACACTGTACAACCACTACACACGAACATCGCACTTGGTGAATCTAGGCCTTGGGTCCAAAAGCCCTTCCGACTCCAGCCCTCGGCCGAGCCCCGCAAACCCAGGAATTCATAGTCTTCATCTCCGTTTCTAGTCCACCCAAATTATGATGCAGCCGACCAACACCATCGCACCTTCCGACCTCGGAACCAGACCCTGAGCCGAGGCAGGAGCAGAAACACCGACGGGCCCAAGCGCCCTTCATTGACCGCAACATCATCGCATCACGCAGCGCGCGTCCAGCACCATCTAGCGCCTCTTGGGTGTGGATACCATGTATTCGTCCGCAAGGTCTGCCGCCATCTTTGGCCGACGGGGCCAGGGTGTCGTTATGGCGCCGGTCCGAAAATATTTCCCGAATATAAGAACGGCGCGTTGGGCGGACGTCACTGCGAGGAACAGTTTGCAAGGACGATTAAGGTGGCAGAGCACCGTTTCTGAAGGTAGGTTGCTTCCCCCCCAAACAAGTCCTCGAGGGATTGGGCAATATCCCGTTTTATTGCATGGCTAACGAAGGATAAAGCATCCAAAACAAGTCCCCGGACGACGTCGCAAACCGCAGAACCGCTTCCTAAAGCTAAGAAGCCAATCTACATCCGGCTTCCTATCACTATTGCGCTCTCGCTCCTTACATTCACAATCGGCTTCACTATGACCGCTGCCCCCGCCGCGCCGGTCCTGAAGGACTTCGTCACCCCGCCTACAGACGAAGAAACGCTCTCCCTGTACAAGCCCGCCACAGAACAGGCCGCCGCGATTGAGAAAGCCATCTTCGAGCACCCGCTCACGCGCTCATTAATGCAAGATAAGAAGTACATCGCAAACAGACCGCACCTGAAGATCCCGGCCCAGATAAGAGCGCAGAGTCTGACGGGAGGCACCTTGTTGGGCGAGGATAAGATCGAGGTTCCCCCAGTGCAGTTTGGCACCGAAGATGGGTCTTCTTTCGTCTCCCTGCAGTATATTGGCAATGCGCTGTGCGGACACCCGGGCATCATCCATGGCGGACTGCTGGCAACGCTCCTCGACGAGGGTCTTGCACGATGCTGCTTCCCTGCGCTACCGAACCGCGCCGCTGTGACAGCAAGCTTGAAGGTCGATTACAAGGCACCGGCCATGGCGGGGCAGGTATTGGTTCTGAAGGCGGAGACGACGCGGGTAGAAGGACGTAAGGCATGGGTCAAGGGACGGCTGGAAACCCTCGTTGACGAGAGCAAAGGGGAGAAGCCGATTGTGGTGACGGAGGCGGAGGCACTCTTTATCGAGCCGAAGATGGCGGCGAGTATGAACTTGGTGAAGGGATAAGCGTGAGATCGAACGAGCATTGGGCGGCGTTTTCGGTGTTAATAGAGCCAAGAGACGGACGCCTTTGGATCTGTTGGCGGCCTTGTTGTATGTAGTAGATCTAGATTTCTGTAATACAAAGGACATTACATGTTCAATCCGGGACTCGCCTATAGATTTGTGGACCATTGTTTCCCTAAGGTACGTCTCGATCAGCTCTGAACCACACAATATCCGTTCCTGTCGTAACCACAGTGTTGCGTATGTACCACCTCTACGATGCATGCCAATCGAGCCAGACCCACCAAAGCAAGGTGAAGGCATGCCACCAGTACGCCAACCTTAAGACATCCATACTTCCAACGAGCACCAAAGTATATTCCTGCCGCCATTTAGAGTGGCCATACACCCGCATCAAGGAGACGGACACGGAGTTTCGATGCCGCTCGAAGAAACAGCTTGCGAATCTGCACTTACAGTATCCCCCTGCAAGCTATCCCGACCAGGCTCACCCTCAGTACCATTTCCAACCCCAATCCCACCAACCACCACGCCACCACCCTCTCGATCACCAGCACCCTTCACTTTCTCATACTCCCGCCTCACCATCTCAGCCACAGCCCCCACCTCCAACACCGCATCCTCCCTCCCATCCTCACTCCTTTCCATCATAACCACCGCCCCAACCATCAACTCCCCAACCCCACCCAGCATCCCGAACTCCAGCCTCCCCAACTCATCAAACGAACCCCACCCCAACCAATGCGCCACCCATTCCTTCCTCTTATCTCGCAAAACATTCTTGAACAGATTCTCATCCACACCCCTACCAATCTCGCGACACCGCTCAACAGTCCGAGTAACAGCCCTCACAGCATCTTTACTCAACCCCGCATCCACGCAGACAAATTCCAGAACCGCAATCTCGGACGCGAAGCGAATGAGGTCCGCCCTCGTATCTTCTCGGCGGTCTATGCGCGGGGCGTTTGGGGCCCACGAGTCCCAGTGTGTACTCCATTCGTGGCGTTTTGCGGCGAAGAGAGTCGCGAAGAGGTCCGGGTCTGTGCCTAGGGCTTGGGAGCGGCGGAGCTCGCGGATTGTGAGGAGCTTTGTGCGGGATGGGAGGTCGATTTTAGAGTTGTTGCATTGGTATTGGAGGATTGTTATTTCGGTGGCGAAGAGGGTGAGGGAGGGGGTTCGGTTGTTCATGTTTTGGACGTGGTTGAGGTGGGGGAGTGAGGGGGTTGACGCGCGAGTCCTGTGGACGAGGGAAGACGACTGGTAGGTTGATGGTGGTGCTAGTTCTGTTGGCCTGCTTGGGCGGACGCTCTGGGCGTATGTCGAGCGTTGGGTTGGGTGAAACAAGAGTTGACTAAGGGAACGAGGGCGTTACGATGGCAACCGATTTTATACTCGAGGGCGGTTGAAATGGCGCGGTGGGTGAAAGCTCTATAAGATAATGGGAGTAATTCAGTGGGGGGGCTTGTATGAGATGTTGCAGCTAGCGTTCCAATACCTCTTACGATGGTTCGTTGGGCCATTTAGCTTCGATTTTGTTATACAATTTTTACCGTTCCGGTTCCTTTCGCTTCTGCCAAGATATGATACGTCTATCAAGCTCACTTCCCATGGATCTCTGTCTGTTCCAGATACACATCAAGATTGCAGCAGCGTATGAGACCGGGAATTTTTTTTGTTCATCTTCACAAAACTCCATGTAATCCTTCTAAACGTATTTCTGATACTCGCATACAGCTATGCCACGATTCTAATAAGGATTAGCTATACTTGATACCTGTGCTTATTCCAAGAAGTAAATGTAGTTTACGAAAGCAAGCACTAGCTTAGACAGTAGATACATTCATTATGCCTCATACCTCCGTGATTCGGTAAGCCCTCGCCCTCTTTCGAGGATACATGATAAAGTACGCCACTAGAAGAGCAAAGAGAATCACAACCACCGATATTGGGCCTAGTCCCAAAGGAGGTCAGCTCATCTCTGAATCGCACCAGTTATATCGACGAATGCCGATCATTAGGGGCAGGCGTACCAGCTATTCTCCAAAGCTCACCGGATTTTGGGTTTTTATCTTCTCCGGTTATCTCGGACACGTTCTGGCCGAAGTACGAAGTGAAGAACGAGAGCGGAAGCTGGATATGTTAGCACAACATATGTTGCCTACCTGGGCCTGAAGGATTTAGGTAAAACTAACAAATATAATCGTAACGATGGTGAACAACATAACGGCTTGCCCTTGTTTGGTCGCCACGCGGGCTTCCTCTAGAGCAGCGGCTTTTTGCTCAAGGTCAAGCAACTCGATTAGCTAGTGGCATATTAGTGATGATCTTTCTATCAAATATTGGTCTGAAAATTAAGACCCAGGTAATTTACCATCCCGTGTGTCCTCGCTACATCTGCGCGAAGCCTCTCGAAGTTAGCTTTTTCAGCTTTCAGCCTCTGCTCAGCTTCCTGGACAGAAATTCCGGCGTTCCCATCAATCGTTGAGACCCCTACGTTAGTCCGTCCTTCATTGGAAATACTGAGTTCGTCCACTGTCGAATTTAACAACGTTATCTGTCCTCGGGCACTTCCCGAATTCGAAATGCTCACAGCCCTTATAGTATTTGCCTCCAGAAAGATCCCTTGGGGTTCTGCTGATTCACTGTGAGTGTTCATGGGTTTTAAGCGGCACAGCTTCCCTTGTAGTGAAGCCAATACATCAGCTTGTTTCGCTAAAAGAAGTAACAGCATGTTCAACTCATCAAGAATATCGGCCACCTCGAGTGCTAGATTCAGCTCATTGGTTCCCTTGATGGCAATCTCTTCTGCGACATAAGAAGATTGTCGTCTACCGAAGGCCTCAAGCTTCTCGGTCTGGCGGGCTGTCTAGATGAATATTTAGTTAGATGCAGAACCAGAAACCAGATTGCATAGCAAATACCTACCTTGTTTGCAATGGCCCATCTATATATGCCAGCCAAGTCTGCAAATTTACCATTTTTCTCAGCAAAGATATTCATCACAGAGTGCATAGCTAAAAGAGCAGTCAGGTCATATAAGTCCTTGCACTTGCTGGCATCTGATATCACCGAAGTCATGACATCAGCGAATCCATTGGAGTCTCCCTTAAATTGGTATGAATCGGACGGGAAGCACGAGATTAGCGTTGCTGTCCAGCTTGTCAGTCATACACCCACATTGAAGTCTAAGCCGCAATTACACTATTTGAAGAATAATGGCAGTTCAAGAGAATGGACAGCAAGAAACGATGTTACTGACCGTCATCCAAAACCCAAATCCAGAGCTGATCCACCATAACTACATAACTATCTGAAGCCGCTTCGGTTCTTCCATTGACACCTGGATTTTTACCTGTCCACTTTGACACAGTTTGTCCGGCATTGCGGTATGTTGTATCTTGCAGCCCGGAGTAGAAGAATTGGTCCAAAGTCCTTCTCGGATGCTGCGTAGTGTTCTTCTTATCTTTTGTAACTTGTCTTTGAGCATCTATATTTTTGTATACTTCCCAGTTCAAGTACGGAAGCTGTTAGTGGATCATCGTTAGTGGTTTAGATACGCGAACTTTTGAATATAGTATTGTCTAATCTTATCGATGCAAATGCTTGAGAAGAAAAGACTTACGTAGAGGGTGAAAGGTGGCTGCGCTACGGGGTTTTCTTCTTCGTCATCTTTCTTTGTGGTATGCAGTTCGAAAGATGGTTCCATATGACGAGCATGGTCTGGGACAATATCTGTTGGAATTGATGACGTCGGTCGAAGTTTGTGCTGCCAGGTATCTGACATAGAACTGGATTGCTTTTTACCAACCAAATGTTCGACACATATCTACATCGTCCGTTACTAGTAAGCTACGCCATCTGTTGAAGCAAAAACGAAGGGGCGACTATCAACTTACCTCAACTAATTTGGTATCATTCACAGGGATGTGTATCCACCGAAAACGAGTCCCTGGTGCCTTGTCATATTTCTTTGACTGGAGATCGCCGATGCATGTTTTCTCTTTGGGGACTATAGCTTCAGATGTAAAGTCGGTAATATTGACGGGACTAGATCGGAGTGATCGGTCAGCTCGGGCTAGATTGTGAGTTACACAAGAAAAACGTACATTTGCCCGTCAATGTCGCTTTTGTTTTCCATCTTGCTTCATCGGCAGGATCTCAACGGATTGGTCAGTCAAGAAAGGCAATTTGCATGCTCATAGAGACGCGGCCAAACGTATGGGGTCCGGGTAAGAAGACGGCGAAGACGTTTGGGCGATTTGCAGTCCTTGGTGGGGCTGGCGGCTTTTAAAATTTGACTCGAAGCAGGCAGAATACTGTGTAACCGTGACTGCATGTTCTTTGCCTGAGCCCGGAGATGTGAATGGCTAGCGTACATATGCAGTCGCTTGTGTCGTGGCTCACGGATGCAAGACGGTGAACCTGGGCCCATACGCCGACTTTGCAGATCTCCATGTGCGATCAGCGCCAGTAATTTTATGAATTACTCATTCGTGTTGTCTTTTAATAACATACCGCGGTATTAACGCGACTGGCGCGGTGCTCATTCTCAATGCCCACGCTCCTTCGCTTACCCTAGTTATTAACAGCAGTAGCTAACTAATGAAACGTTCTGGCACTCCACCATCAAAGCGGGTTGCGTTATCGCTCTTTGCGTGGCTTCATATACCATTGCAGAAGTCGTACTTATCACCATTTCCGCTGTGTGAAAGTCCGGTGCCTCGCACATTTGCTGAGAGCGTTAATCTTAACTACCAAGGTTAGCGATCATGTAGGAAAACAGGGACGCTGAGCTACACTGAACGATCGCATCTGAAAGATAGACACTTTAAGAGTTATTGTGCTGAGCTTGGCATTCTGATGGTGTTATAAGAAGGAAGCTTGGATAAGCTCAGCTTTGGGCATATATGGCTGAATACACAGTCTATAGGAAGGTGAATATATGGGATTAGACCTCGCAGGTCATGTTATCAAGCATCATAATTGAATATCCTTGCAAACCAGCCTCCCAAGTCTCAACAGAACGCACTCGGCGACGAACAACCGCTAAAATCAATGAGAATATTTCATGTAAAGAGAGTATTACGTTGCACTTTTTATCCAACTCATTCACATTCACCATCATATATATGTCGTATCTCCATCACATAAACGCCTAGATCTCTTACACCCTTCTCCACAAACTCAGATATCAACTCGGGTATCGTTGCTTTGCTTTACAGTGTTCTGAATCAGAGGGTTTGGGTAGAACGATGGATGTTTGGATGTTAATTAGGGCTT
This sequence comes from Paracamarosporium sp. OC-R06-R3, assembly GCA_019828545.1. Lineage (NCBI taxonomy): Eukaryota > Fungi > Ascomycota > Dothideomycetes > Pleosporales > Didymosphaeriaceae > Paracamarosporium > Paracamarosporium sp. OC-R06-R3. Next base: position 97,740 of record JACVRA010000164.1, read on the forward strand.
CCCTCATAAGGCGTGGTCTGCTGTCTGTAAGAACGTTGACTTTAATTTGCAGGATGGACAGATTAGATGACAACTTGAGCTAAACCAGCAAAGGCTTCTTGAAAGTGTAAAGTTTGAGGGAACTCACATATTAGCGTTTTTCGAAGGGAAAGATGAGACACAGTAACGCATGGTGCACCAAAAACGGAACCCTCCGATGTTTTCGCACTTCATAAATTATACCCAGCACTGATATCCAAAGAGGCGCAGTATGTCTCAACCGACCGCAAACATCGAGCTCTTCACAACACCACGAATAGAAATCTCTATACATATGGTGGTATCATCTTCATTGGCCATTTTTGACCGCTCTTATCCTAACTATACACTCCACACACCCAACCTCCCGTATCCAGTCCAGTCCAATCCATCCCATCTCATCATCTCCAAATATAATATACAAGCATAAGAGTGGGGAAGTGTATCGTAGCCTCATGGTGGCACTTCCGAAGCTCACTAACTGCAAATGAGCACTTGCGAAAGAAGAGAAATCACCCCCGGTATTAGGAGCAGGTACAACAGTAGTAGTAAAACAAATCAAAAAGGACCTTTTGGAGACGCCTGAATATGCCGGAAGACCGCCAGAGCCAGATGAGACAGATGAAGAACGATGCCGGAAAGGGTACAGATTTTGGTACAGAACAGGGACGAGCAAACGCTCAAGCAGGGAGAGTGGGCTCCTCAGTAGTAGTCCCGAGCAGACTTCTGCAGCTCGATGAATCTCCATCCTCTTGTTTCGGGATTGCTGACGTCTTCGGGTATCCTAGTTACACCGATGGCATATGTGACTTGCTGGACTTTGTCGTCCATTCCGGCAGCGAGTTCGCCGGTCTTCTTGTTCCTGTAGGTATGCACTTCTTGCGTCCTGCAGGTAAGGATGAAAACGGGGATCTCTCCAGGTTCCAGAAGCTTGGCGTTGAGAATATCAACGTTACGGATATCGACGATCTTGCCATCTGACTTCAGGCCCGCGGTCGTGTACTGCTGCATGAGCGCTGCATATACTTGGTACTGAGCTGCGGAAAGCCAGAGCTTGAGTACCTCGACGTCTCCCTTTACGTACGCATCCAGGACTTCTGGAAGAATGTACTCGCGCATTTCGGTTAGGAAGGGCTCGAGCTGAAAGTTGGGCTCCATTTCGCGGAACTTCTTGATGACCATGGCGGTCTCGTTCTCGGCGAAGAACCCGGTAAGACGGTCAGTGATACTACGCGCGGTCGAGATGAGAGGATTCTCCGACTCATTGTACACATCCTTCATGCCCGAGAACCGTCGCATAAGTGGGGAGTTATCCTTGAAGTCTCGCCAGATTTCCTTGTATTTGGCGTCCTTGTGGAGAGTAACATTGGTACCAGCACTAATAATTGTTAGCAGTGAGGTAATTAGTGTAGCGTCAGTATCTTACTCCGGGTCTTCCTCCATCGGCCCTTCTGGTCGCTTGCCTCCCATTCTTTGGAGTTCGTTGAGTTCCCTCAATTCTCTCCGCTTCCTGCGCTCCTCCTTTTCAATCCAGCCTCCGTATCTTGACGAGCTACCGTCATCCACGGTCTCCTTCACGGCCTGGAACGCCTTCGATTGGCGCACAGGGCGCGTGACATATTCAAGACCAGAACCAGTCACATTGGCGACCTTGCGGACGCCCTTGACTGGAGCCGTGTCCCACGTCCATGCTGCACCGTGACCAATGGCCTTCCCGGTGGTCTTCAGTGCTTCGGCAGTCGTGGTCTTAGCCGCACCCGTCACCTTTGAGTATGTTTCTGTGGCCTTCTGCACACGAGGGTTCTGCGTGAAGTCGTGGACGCTGCCGGACAGCTGCTTCGTACCCTCGTTCCATTCTTTCGAAGCCTGGAACTCGGTCTTCAACGTCTCCGTGAAAACCTGCCATGGCGTCTTGTCACCGTGGGGTGGAGGCGGGGGCTTGTCATCTTTCTTCTCCTTCTTCTCTTTCTGGCCCTCTTCGCCCTCCTTCTGCTCGCCAGCTTCTTCCTCGCCAGCCTTCTTCTCTCCAGACTGTTCCTTTCCCTGCTCCCCTGCTGCGTCTCCCGCGGCACCCTCCGATGTCGCAGATTGCTTGGTTTGCGATTTCACATCTGGCTCAGACTGCCTCTGTGCTTGTTGAAACCGCGCTGAGTGGGAGGAGAACTGGCGGGCGTATGCGGAGGTGGTTCGGAAGAGAACGTCCCGAGGCAGGAAGTTGCTTCTTAAGAAGACAAGCGGGGAGCTCGAGGAGTTCGCGGTTGACGATGGCTCCTGAGAGGTCGCCAATGATCGCGAAACCAGAGGAGTTGTGGATATCCGCCTATATGCGGCTGCTCGTCCGGTGATGCTTGCGGGAGAGGATTGGGCGCTCCATCGTGCCCTAGCCAAAGTGGTTGCCGCTGACGGTCTCATCCTATGTAAAACCGGATGATGAATCGATATAATGGAACGGAACTTGAATCTGCCCGGACGATGAAGAATGCACAATGGAAGGATGGAGACGACAGATGGGAGGAGCGCAGGCGGCGAGATGTTTTTTCGGAAGGGTCGACCCTATGATCGGCGCTCGGACCCTCCGCAACTTTTCTACCAGCTTCGACCTCGTCCGCATCGCTCCTTAGCTGGCATTCCCCATTGAACCGCCCCAGTATGGCCAACTCCACCGCTCTACGCGCCTTTCGCTCCGTCTGCGCATCATGTCGCACCTCGCTCCCTACCGCGACTCCTGCGTTCGCCCGACCCCTCTCCCAGAGCCATGCGTTCGCCGCAGTCAAGCAGGGAGACACCAGCATGGACAAGAACCTCACTAGCATCGACCAACACATGTTCAACCGTGCGAGCTCTCTGGGAAGCGTAATACCAAACAACCCCAATGCAGAGTTCGGCAACCTGGCAAAAGGAGAATGGGAAGAAGACGACCGACACCACCTCCACGTCTATGCGCACAAGCACAACACGCACATCACACTTACGGATCCCAAGCGCAACCCCATGGTCTCAGTCTCGTGCGGAAACATTGGATTCAAGAAGGCGGGACGGGGCTCCTACGATGCAGCATATCAGCTTGCAGCATTCGTTATGCTGAGAATAAAGGACATGGGCTGGCTACCGAGGATTAAGAAGATCGAGCTGGCATACCGTGGCTTTGGACAGGGAAGGGAAGCTGTGACAAAGGCGATACTGGGCAGCGAGGGGAAGGATATACGGCCGTTGATCAACAAGCTGTCGGATTCAACGCGGTTGAAGTTTGGTGGAACGAGGAGCAAGAAGCCGAGGAGATTGGGTTAAGATGCGTTTGAAAAGACAACAGGACGCTGAGAGGGTTCGTGTGGGGGAAACGCGTCTTCACCTGCTAATTGCGCGTGTTGGGCGGGTTTTGGCTATCTCGCGCACTGGGGAAGGTACTTGTACTATATCGCATCATTGGAGTACAGGCATGTTGTATCATATGGACATTGTATCAACGAGGTGGATGCATCGGAAATAAGAACATTTCGACAGATGATCATGTTATTCTCTTGGGTAGCGGTGCTCTCTCGGCTGCCGGTATCGCCCGATTCTCAGTGTCCATGATGATTCTTGGGGCATAATCTCCGGACGAATACCGAGGATGCCCTCTTGCGCCTCTTTGCTCACTTCCACCGCTAACCCTAGATGATCTCTCCGTGTCCGCTTGCTCCCAGCTCTCCGCTTCGTCCTCGGAGGCCCGCAGACGCCGTCTTTGTTGGTCGTGTCGGAGCATAGACGATCTTTCGTCTTCGAAGTCCTCATCAAGGAGCTCTCCATCCGCAGTATCATGATCCGGTGGTTCGATCCAATCCCGTGGTACGCAAAATGGGAGGGCTACGCCTATACTAGCGGCGCGGTTCAGCCAGCCTGGCGCGGAGCGGCCGGTGAGCTTCTGGCAGAGATATGAGGTAAAATGGTTGCAGTTTTTGGTGAGAAGGTTGTAAGAGGTTCCCATAAATTGCTGAGAGGCCTGTACACGTTAGCCGAGGTCGTGGCAATTGGGCGGTGTGGGTATGCATTACCTCGTGAATTATCACCTCCAACTCTTCCTGCGGCCGGAAGGAGAAGCCATGTAGCAGCGCTTGCCGGAACGTGCCTCCTGGTGGTTCTTGTCCAGGCTTGGTGTAGTAGACTCCACTGACGCCGCGCTGGTCGTGGCCGCCATAGGCATACTCCCTGTCGCCGATGACGACGCCTGAGTGCAGGAGCGAGCTACCGATGGCCCACAGTACTGTCGACACCTTTCCTGGGGGCAGCAGGTCGTATATGTGTATCTTGATCTCTGTTCTTTGTAGTGAAAGTGTATTGCGATGCTTCGCAGAGCTCTTGCGGATGGGCTTCGGGCGCGTGGAGGAAGACATGTCGGGTGGTATGATATGTAGCAGATGGTGGCTTCGTGTAGTATTTGTACAGTCGTTCGGTGAAGAGCTGTGGTGTGTTTGCTCAGCAGCTCACGCGAGCATCTACCAGGCAACGAGAAGCATAGAGATGGATTGAGGACACAAACACCGGCAAGCAAGACAAGGATATCAAGAGGAGAAAGCGTGAAGGGTGCAAGACGGGACCAGCCCTTCAGGAGAGGGATATGCGGGGAAGGACTCGATGGGATATGGCGGGCGGAGAGAGGCTGGAGGAGAGAGCTCGCGCCAGCTCCAGCTTAGCGCCGTCCTTAAAAACCGACCCACGCCCACGACCAACCGAATTTATTCCTCCTGCAGCCCAATCGCTCATTACGAAAGCCGTTTTCTGCAGTAGAGGGGCGGTCTCTTAGCTGCCCCTCCCTTCCCTCTTCTTCACCACGCCTCCCACCAGGCTCCTCGTTTTTTCCTTTTCTTCTGTGATACCCACCTTTGCCCGACCGGCAGCAAGTACTGCGCTCGAATTTTCTGCCACCCTCCATTCTAATTTTTCACCCACCCTTCGCGCCCACTTCAGCACATCAGCCCGCATCTGCGCGCGAGGTGCCTCGAAGCCCAAGAAAATGCCTCCCAAGAAGAACGTCGTAGAGGAGAAGGTGCTCCTCGGCCGGCCGGGCAACAGTCTGAAGAGCGGTATCGTGAGTAGGAGCCCTTGCGCCCTTGTTGTCACGTTCTCACGTTAACAGTAGACGCCAGGTCGGGCTTGCGAACGTCGGTAAATCGACGCTGTTCCAGGCCATCACGAAATGCCATCTCGGTAACCCTGCCGTAAGTCGCTCTCTGTCCTTCAGCTGTGGACGCGCATTGACCCGCGCAGAACTTTCCGTATGCCACAATCGACCCCGAAGAGGCGCGTGTCCTTGTCCCCGATGACCGCTTCGACTGGCTCGTCGAGCAGTACAAGCCCAAGTCGGTCGTGCCTGCCAACTTGACCGTGTACGATATTGCCGGTCTGACCAAGGGCGCGTCGACTGGTGCCGGTCTCGGAAACGCCTTCTTGTCCCACATCCGCGCTGTCGATGCCATCTTCCAAGTCGTGCGGTGTTTCGACGATGCCGAGATCATTCACGTCGAGGGTGACGTCGATCCTGTCCGCGACTTGAACATCATCAGCGAGGAATTGCGCCTGAAGGATATTGAGTTCACCGAGAAGTCACTCGAGAAGCTCACCAAGGAGACGCGGAGAGGCGGTCAGAGCTTGGAGATGAAGAAGCTCAAGGAGGAGCAGGCCACCGTCGAGGAGGTTCTGCAGATGTTGAAGGATGGCAAGGACGTCCGTCGGAAAAACTGGTCGCCCAAGCAGGTACGTGACAAGAAATTTTTTAGCCCACACCCCTCGAAAGATGACAAAGAGCGATTGCTCTATAATCCCAGCTCTTTGATGCCCTGTTAACGCCAGGGCGTTCTGAAAAGCCGTCCAACTCTGACTTCCACCTCTCACTCCCTTTTTCTACATGACTCTGCGAGGGATCTGCGCTAACCGCCTGAAGGTCGAACACATCAACCCGCTTCTACTCCTCTCCGCGAAGCCTGTCGTCTATCTCGTCAATCTTAGCGAGAAGGATTACATCCGCCAGAAGAACAAGCATCTCCCTAAGATCGCTCAATGGGTGAAGGAGAACACCGAGGGCGACCCGGTCATCCCTGTGTCTGTTTCGCTAGAAGAGCGCCTCGGTGCCATGACCGAGGAGGAGGCTGCCAAGGAGTGCGAGTCCCTCGGAACCAAGTCTGCGCTCCCCAAGATCGTCACCACCATGCGCAAGGCTCTCAACCTTGGCAGTTTCTTCACAACTGGTACAGATGAGGTTAGGCAATGGACGATTCGCAACGGCACCAAGGCGCCACAGGCCGCTGGTGTCATCCACGGTGACTTCGAGAAGACTTTCATCCAGGCTGTCGTATACAACTACAAGACGCTGAGGGAAGAGGGCGACGAAGCCTCCGTCAAGGCCAAGGGTAAGGTCATGACCAAGGGCAAGGATTACGTCGTTGAGGATGGCGACATTCTTCTCATCAAGGCCGGTGCTGCCAAGGGTTAGATCCAAAGTTTAGTCAGTTAGCAGGCTTTGATGCTTCGGCACCTGGTAACATGCAGCCGGTCATCTGGTCCCATGATGGAAGCGCTCCGTCTAGTGAGCGCGTGATGATATCAAAAGTCAAATAGAAATGCCCGTATTTGAAGCCAAACATTTCAAATTCCCACTCGTGCTCTTCGTTGCTAAATGATGATCCATAACCCCATTTTCCGACGCCTTCTCCCCTGTACCAAATGCCACCGCATCACGTCCATCCATCGATACCTCACCGTGCCTTCTTCTTCTCCTCCGCAAGCATCCAACTATTCCCGCAAACGCAATGCTTCGCAACGCCCATCAACCAACTCACATGCGTAGGCGCATACCCCGGCAACCCCATCATCACATCCTCCATATGCGCCCCACACCTCACGCACTTCCTCAACTGCTTCTTCCTCTTCGGATCCTCGGGCACAACCGCGCCGCCAACACTCTGAATGCTATCGCTGCGATTCCTCCCGTTCTGGCCCTCCCTGCCCACCACCGGATGCGAGTGCGTGCCCGTCCCGCGGATAATCATCTTCTGGCAGACGTCCACGACGTGCGAGTCGAACCAGGTAGATGCGCGGCGGGACGTCGTGAGGCCGAGCCAGGTGGTGTCGAAGAAGAGGATCTTGGACATGTCGACTTTGTCCGTGAGGCAGGCTGGCGGGGTGCCCTGCTGGGGCTGGGACTCGGTGAAGAGGGTGTCTGTGACGAGGCGGCGGGCGGCGGGGAAGAGCTGCGGCGGGATGCGGCCGAGGAGGAGCTCGCGCTCGATGGCGTCGCGGTCGTCGGCGGTGCAGTTCGTCGACTTGTAGCATGAGCGGACGAGGTGCTGCGCTTCCGAGATGAGCTGCTCGAAGTGTCGCCAGTCGAGGGGCGCTTCCGAGAGCGCTTGGTGGAGCGGGTAGTAGAGTTTGCGCATCTCGGGGGACGAGTTGCTGTTTTGGATGTATCCGTATGCGGTGCGTTGGACCCATTGGATGGGGTTTGCCCAGAGCTTCATCATCATGCGGGGGAAGCTGCTTAGGAGGATGAGGAGTGCGGGTTTGTTCATTTCTGTGAGCTTTTCGTGGAGGAGCTGCGGCGTGAGAGAGGCAGGCGGGATGGATTGGAATTCTTGGCCAATTTGGATCAGCTCGTCGATGAGGTAGACCATGAAGTGCATGATCCAGCGGCAGATGCCGATAAATTGGGGGACAACCTCGGGACGAACAGCTGCTTTGTCGATGTTGCCGTGCATGCGGGCGATCGTTGTGAGGATTTGGGTTACGTATTTGATGTTGAGGATCATCCAGGCCAGTTTGCTGGTTAGCGATCTGTTGACAGTGCCTTGTAGACCTATGAGATGGAGCGCGGATAGTGTCTTTACGAAGAAGGGTGAGCGACCAAGTAGAATTAAATGATTCTGGTTTGTTCCGTCATCCGCCACTCCGCAATCGATTTTCACGCTGAGAGCCTGGAACATGAGCAGGATGAAGTCGCGCTTGCGATCTTCACTGAGCTCGCCCATGACGGAGAAGATGTCGTCGCTGCAGAAATATTGATTTGCTGCGGTGGTATGCTGGAGGACGAGGGCAGCGAGTGCGGCGGAAGCGGTCTGAGTTTGGTCCTTATCATCAATTGCGAGGGAGCCGTAATTGTAATGCATGGGATGTAACTTGATTTTGCCATCCTGCTGCATAGAGGCCGCGATGCAATGATTAGGGGATAGAGCGACGTTTAGTGTAGAGTCTAGCGTGGGGAAGGTAAACCCGGCTTGAGGCATCGAGGTGACAGTCTCGGTATTGTAGTCCGGTGTGATGGTTTCCATAGTCTTGCGCTTCTTAAACTCGACGGTGCCATCGCTGTAGCAAAAAGCGAGAATCATGCTATACCAGAGCGGAATACACGAAAGAATGACCTGGTTTATCTGCGTCATAGTGTCTGCTTGTCTTCTTAATTGCCAGATCGTGCGCGCAGGCACCGAGCTCACGCTCTTCTTTTTCGATGTGACCTTGTCAAGACTAGCATGTAACTGGTTCTGCTCGGTCTGGTGCACCTCCCATTTCGCGACTATGCTGGAAGGGCTTGGCTGCGGATGCGATTGATCCGTTGCGACTATGTTTGGTGGAGTGACGAAGATAGCCTGGACTGTGGATACGGATCCGTCACCGTCTTCTGGCGTAATAGGCAGGAAATCAAGGTGCGTCAGCTGAGCCGAGACGGGCACCTTCGACTCTGAGCCACCTGGCAGACCGCTGCTGTCGATCATGGCTGGGTGACAATTATTCTCAATTGCGACTTCGGTAATTCGGAGCTCTGGCTTGTCGTACACCTTCGGAGGAGCTTGACCAGGCGCTTGGGGAATGTTCCATGCAACTTCTACGCGGTAAAGATACAGGCGGCGAGAAACATCGTAGGCGACCATTAGAAGTTTATTGTCTGTACATGTTAGGTCTGTGCAGTGCATGGCGAAGATGCAAAGTCGTACCATTACTTGAAGCAAAAGCAGCGTGTGTGTATGCGTCCTTCGTCGACATGACGCTTTTCAGCGGAACCGATACCTCTGACCAACTGCTATCTGGCTGTTGAAAGCGAAGTTTAAGGTCACCCTTCCTCATCAAATACACCAGGCAAGCCTTTTGATCGACGGCATGATGCATGTCGTTGAAAAAATGCGACGTGATGTTGAAGTTCCATTTGTCGTCTCTCTTGTTTGCTGACCACGCGATGTGATTCTATGATTGTTAGCACCATCTCTAGTCAGCGAAACCTGAGCTATTTACCTTCTGCTCGTACGGGTAAATTGCAAGCCAATGCATACCCACTACGGCGTCAATCTCATTGTCAGATTGAGCCAGCTCCGTCCTCGTGAAGTTCATGCGGTCCAGGACCATAGCGCAAGAGAAAATCATCACACGACCGGCGGAATCAACTACAGCCAGGTCATTGCCAAGATGACTCCAGGAGAGATGGACCAGAGGGAATTCGTCATGTTGTTGAGGGATATCGAGCTGTACGTCATTGCCTAATTCCCATTTTCCTGTGGAATTATCCCGGGAAAAGACTCTTAGATTTACACCGAAACCTTCTTTGGTGATGTACGCTACACAGCCATTTTTTGACCATGCTATCCGTCTGCAGTGAAGTCAACTTGGCTGGAATAAGGAGATGATAGTCTTTGAAGGGCCGATAAAGAAAGGCATTGGAACTTGGCAGCGATTTATCTTACTTACGAGCAGCATCCGCTTGCGCCCAGCTCATCGAGCCTTCTTGCAAGCCCTTTGACAGGCGGAGCAGCTGACATAGTCATGGTCGGCAGCGCTACCTGCTCCGAGTCGCCAAACAGGTCGTCGACATCCATACTGTTGTACGTTTGGTCATCCATGGCGTGTGCCGGGGTAGGGTTTGGATGGAGCAGTAGAGGAAAACTATTGTGAAGAGTACAGCGAACGAGACAAAAAAGCTCCGGTTTGCAGAGCAAATAGCATCACAAACAAAAACCAAGTGGCGAGAAGTGCCGGGTATCACGAATACGGATATTGAGAAACGAGAGGCGGAAATGGGGAATGGTGAAGCCTGGTAGCGAAATGTGAAGGTTGAGGATGCGAAGGGCTGATTGGTGAGGGCCTTAGCGCGGCACTAAGCAGACCAACGGCTCTTTCAGCCACAGCCGTGGCGGTGCGTGCACCTTTCGTGAGAATCTCGTGTGCTTGTCGCACTCCGGGGCTCTCACCTTGAGGTTGAGCCTCAGCGCAACAAGCCAGGTAATCGACAGTGGCAGAGGAGCCGCTCCTGCACGGATGGTCGAGGGTCGGTACGTGTTTGGGCTGTTGTTGTGCCGTTGCTGCTCCGAAGAGGGTCCCGAGCCACGCATCGCAAGCCAGCGTCCTCGAGTCCACCGGGTTTCAAATCTGCCAATGCGGCACAGTCTGCCTTTGATGGTGCTCTACTTGGCCACGGCATGCGAGAAACCATGGCCAGCAGGCTGCACGACGTGTCGGCGCGGATGCGCTCAGCGCAATCGTCACAGCTTGTCGGCGACGCAGCGGAACCCGCAAGCTGCAAACGGCGGCCAGCATGGACAGGCCGCACATTATTAGGCCGCACACTGTGCCGTAGCATAGCATTAATCGTGCCGGCCAAAGGCCCGCCGGTGGAGCTGGTCGTCGAGAGCCCGGGTGTAAACAAAAGCGCCCGGACCAGGCCTGCGCTTCCAACATTGCGTTTGGCGACTCCCCCGTCCCCGTCATCCTTCTGCGCCGACTGACGACCAACCTCCCTTTCCACGACCGCTCCCTCGCCCTCCCCGCGCGCCGCAACGCGTGCCTGCCGCACACCTTGTCGCGCGACATCCGCGTCCCCATGCGATAGCAAACGCATGCTAGGCCCCGGCGCTCCACGACAGCGCAGCCCCCGGACGTGCCGTGACGGCGCCTTTCGCTCGCTTTTGCGCTGTCTGCAAGCTGCCCGCCCGCTGCCCACCACGACCAAATAAGCGCAGCACCCGTGCGCCTTGCGTCTCCTCCCTCGGCCTGCTGTTGTCCTCCTGTCCTCTGCTGTGCCTTCCTCTTCAACCGTCCCGGTCGCGCTTTCCTCCCCTCACTCCACCATGAGCTGGCTCACGTCACAGGCGCCCAGCTCTCCCTTGAGCTCGGCGCCTTCCTCTGCGCCCTCTCCTGCCGCCTCCGACTCGAGCCTTTCTGACCTTTCCGACTCGGAGCTTTCAGAGATGTCGCGTTCGCTCGCTCCCCGCCGCTCGTACCCCTCCCCATTCTCCTCCACCCGTTCCTCCGCAAAGGCCTCGCCCGCTCCCGAGAACATGCCCTCGCCTCCCTCCAGCAACGACGACGACGACCGGCCTCGCAAGAAGCGGAAGCTCGAGGACCCGAAGGAGCGCACGGCTCAGCGCCTCGACCTCAGGCGAGACTTGACGGATGAGGACAAGCCCCAGCTTGACCGCCTTTTGAAAACGCTCCACAAGAAGCGCAAGATCGTTGTCGTCGCAGGTGCAGGCATCTCAGTCTCAGCAGGCATTCCCGATTTCCGATCATCTACCGGTCTCTTCAAGTCGCTACGCGACGAGCGCAAGCGCATCTCTTCCGGCAAAGAGCTCTTTGATGCCTCCGTCTACCAGAATGATTCGTCTACGTCTTCGTTTCACGACATGGTGCGCACATTGTCGCAACAGACAAAGAGCGCCGAACCAACAGCTTTCCACCACCTCCTTGCAACCCTTGCCCACGAAGGCAGATTATTGCGCCTATACACGCAGAACGTCGACGGCATTGATACCTCCCTCCCGCCTCTGAAGACACAAGTACCTCTCCCCAAGAAGACCCCTTGGCCCAAGACTGTACAGCTCCACGGTAGCCTGGAGTACATGGTCTGCTCCAAATGTCACGCAGTTTCCGATTTCAACCCGGAGATTTTCGATGGACCAGCCCCGCCTGCCTGCCCGAGCTGCCAATCCGATGATCTGGCAAGGCAAGCCGTTGACAAGAGAAGCCACGGAGTCGGACGCCTCCGGCCGCGTATGGTGCTCTACAACGAACACAATCCAGACGATGAAGCCATTGGATCTTGCTCCAAAGCTGACCTGCGAACAAGACCTGACGCCGTTATCGTGGTCGGTACCACTTTGAAGGTTCCCGGGGTGCGACGAATCGTACGAGAGATGTGTGCGACTGTGCGCGATCGGAAAGATGGCGTGACCATATGGATCAACAATGAGCCCGAGCCTAAATGCAAGGAGCTAGAGAATATATGGGATCTGGTTGTCCAGGGTCCGTGCGACGAGGTCGCGCGACATGCCGCCATGCAGAAGTGGAACGATCCCGTGCAGTACAAGGAGGTCACAGAAGACGAGCTACCCAAACACAAGCCTTCAGTGGTAATAGGCACGCCTAAGAAGGTTCTCAAGGTCCAGGGAATGCCTACGCCTGCCCAGAGCCCGCGCATCGGCCCTCAAACGCTGGCCGTGAAGGCAGAACCAGTTACCCCCTCGAAGACAGGAAGAGGAACGAAGAGGAGCTCTGGCTGTGCTGTGAAAACCAATGCGTTTGAACAAATGGACGGAAAGCCAAATGCCAAACCCCAGGCTAAACGAGCAAAAGCCCAGCCGAAGAAGACGACAGGCGCGAAGAACAAGGCCACGAAGGCTACCAAGCCAACGAACGCAGCCATAACCAGCACCTTTAAACAGAAGAAGAGCACCGTCACCGTTCTGCCTCCTAAGCTCAAGGGTGCGGCGGCTTCAGTTCCTAAAGATGAGAATGCGGACACCATTGATCTTCCCAAGACCCCTCGAAATGGTGGAGCGAGATTTACTGTGTTCAAGAACGTGTCGGCCGTCGATCTTCGTCACAATCACCACCCGCAGCGTCCGCAGATGGAACCGTTTAGTAGCCCAGTCAAGCCGCGGACTCCAAATGAACAAATTCAACAAGAGATCGATCTCTTCCATGCGGCACGACCAACGAGTGAGTCACGTCCGTCAACAGCGGACTCAACATCTTCAGCATCAAGAATTAGCATTGACAACCTTCTCAATCCAGAAGCCGTATCGTAAACCCCTTCGCATTTTCGGTTTGATTCGCATCAATTGTGTATATTTTTGGGACACGAAGGACGAGTATGAGTGCCGACTGAATTACTGTCAGTCCGCGGCATGTGAGGCATTATGATACGCATGAAGGATTCTGCCTCTTGTAGTCTAGGGATCATGGATTTGTCATATTGTTTGTTTCTTCAGCTGCACGATACCCGGATGGTACTTCTGTCGCAATAGAGACAGAAAGTGCTTCGGACAGGATTTCCAACTTTGTATTGCAGCGGGCTCTGAGCTTGCTTTCCTGTTGAATCGATCTGACCAGTTCGCTGGATTTTCAGCTTGTAATGCACATACTGCTAGGTCTTCCCTTATCGACATGTGAATAGTCCCAGTATTTTATACTTGTAGGGCAAAAGTCTATATATAATTCATCACCTCAAAACAGGGAACGGTGACTATGCCCATCGATTTTATCTGTGCTCGTATTCAATTTTGTGGAGGATTTCTGATATGTAGCTAGGCTGGCTTGGCGTTGCGTGTCCAAACTTGCGCGTCTTCCGAGCTTCCCCATCAATACACGAAGAAACTTTAGCACAGGGGCAAAGATCTAATATACTAATCACCACTGTCTTTATTAGTCAGGGCGGTCCATTCGTTTTTGTCTTGTTGTAGCATTGTGGGATTATTTTCGCACACCTCGCAGGCTTCACAGTGGCTCAACGCCTTCAATATAAATATCCCGCAGCTGACAGGAAGATATTACTGCGTGTCAATCTCTTCACACTTGAGATTTCTTGTCCCTGAATGGCCCCGCCGCTCACAGTTCGTAACTTGACGTCGACTGCCATCATTTTGAAGAGCTTGGAACGCTTCGAGGACCCAAATACAAGGCAGTCAAAAGCTACGGCATTTCCCTCTGCGCTGAAAAATGCCCAGTCAATAGCACCGTCGGCACCGGAGTTGCACTCGCATGCTCAGACATTCGAGCGCCAGGATGTTGATATCACGCTCGCTCCATTCGAGTCGTATACGCTGCGATCCCAATCTTTTCAGGAACCCAAGCTTAAATCATCGTCAACACTATCAAGCATAACTCTAAGGATAACAATAGAGAATTCGAATAACGAACGCTTTCGCATTGATTCCAATCCCACCTACACCCAAAAAGGCTCTCGCACATTTACGCCCCTTACTCCAAATCCATCTACCAGCTACACCGCTCTGTATCATCCAACGCCCACAACCCACCTGACAATACACACACACCACCTCCCCAACTATGCGAAATGGATGCAGTCCTTGCCCGATAATCTCCCGCTTTCTGCCATCAGCATCCCCGGTACGCATAACTCGCACACCTACTACCGCGCATTGCCCTCAGTCCGCTGCCAAGTCCTCAACATCAAGACACAGCTCGAGAACGGGATCCGATTCCTAGATATCAGAGTGCAGCCCGCCAGCGCAACAGACACATCGAAAAAAGACCTCCACCTCGTCCACGGCGCGTTCCCCATCAGTCTAACAGGAACAAAATACCTCGATCCCATCCTCAACACATGCTACACCTTCCTCTCCGAGAACCCCAGCGAAACAATCCTCATCTCCCTCAAGCGCGAAGGCATCGGCAGCGCAACAGACGCACATCTCGCCTCCATCCTCTCAAACCACTACATCACACCCAACGCCACAAAATGGTACACCGACACCTCAATCCCGTACCTCGGCTCCATCCGCAGCAAACTCGTCCTCATCCGCCGCTACGAAGTCCCATCCCCATCCCCAGATCAACCCGGCCTCGACGCAACCGCGTGGCCCAACAACAGCGCCCACGCCCTCCACGGCCCCTTCTGCGTCCAAGACTACTGCGAAATAATGCACCCCTCCGCCATCCACGACAAATTGCAGCACTCGCTCGCGCAGCTCGCCCGCTCCGCCTCATGCACACACTTCATCCCCGGCGTAAACACAGACACCGTGAACCCCATTCCGCCGCACCCGCTCTACCTCAATTTCCTCTCTGGCAGCAATTTCTTCCGCGTCGGGACGTGGCCGGGGAAGATTGCCGAGGTGGTGAATAGGGGGGTTGAGGAGTGGGTTTGTGCGGGGCATTATTTGGAGGGTGGGGAGGATGGGGGGAGTGTGATGGACAATGGGGATGGGGAGGGGGTTAGGAGGGTGAGCGAGGGGGATGGCGGTGCCGGGGTTGTGATCATGGATATGGTTGGGGAGGGAGGGGATTGGGATTTGGTGAGGTTGGTTGTTGGGTTGAATATGGGGGTTTTGGAGAAGGTGAGGGCGGGGTGAGAGGGGTGTTGTGTGGTGGTGGTGGTGGTGGTGGTGTGGGACGTGTGGTCTAGAGGGTAAGGCGGAGGTTAGATCGTGTATACTAGTATAGACTATTTGTTTGATTAAAGTCGTTCTAGCGTTAGAGAGTCGTTGTAGGTAGATAAATAGAGAGTCGGTACTGATTCACCTCACTGCTTGCAATTCACCTTGCACCACCCATATATACGAACCTGTTCCTCAGAATTCACCTTTTGACGCTGCCAAGTGATGTTATGCAGCCTGGTCCGTCGCAGGCGTACAGAACCATAATCATGGCGACACATGAAATACGCAACAACATATCTGGGGGACGTGCAGACGGATGGCAAAAGCTCGATTGGAATACCGGGCTGATGAGTAGGAGACAGTGAGGCAGGCTCACGCGATCAATGTTCGAACAGGCTTGGGTTGGCGGTGTGCTTGGGCACTCACTTTGCGATGATATCCTGCGAGTGTGTATTAATTTCTAGTTAGTTCCGAATCACATTACAAATACAATTTTTCGTGATCCATGGTGAATCCATCCTACAATGTAGCCCAGCTACAAGGGAAATTTTTATTTGATTATTGTTTTATAAAAATAACGATTACGTATCCTACCATTGACAATCTTACAGATAGCATCTCAGATAATGTGCAAAGAGCTTCTTCCACTCTCTATGTGTGCTGGCGGGAGACGCTCGACCCGAACCTCATACTCGACGTTTACTTGCATAGGGGCAGAAGTCGTTGGTGGTGACTTGCGGAACTTGTTGCGCCACACGCTTTTCGAAGACTCGTTTAAGCCGTAGATGATAGCGTCGACGAAGCCTTGGATGACGATGCAAGCCTGTTATTATCAGTGCCTGTGATGCATGCAGCGTGGACATGGTACTGACCTTGTCAACAGTGGCGATGCCAAACGGAGCTGGCACCCCAGTCACACTTTGGTATATGCGGATCGATGTCGGGATCGTCCAGATCAGCATGTAGGCAAGTGGATAGTACATCATCTGCTTTGCGAGCCTCTTCAGCACGATACTTGGACGCCGCGGCGCGCGTATGTGTCCGTTTGTTACCGCGCCAGAGCCGTGCTGCTCAAGTCCGATGGTTCCGTCTTTGCTGGTTATATACATAGAGGTTGAAGGGCGGCCTATGCGCCGCGATGGGGATCTGAGTCCCGTTTCGGTTTCGGATTCTGGTGAGACATTGGGTATGCGATGCGAAGAGCTTTCGTCTTGGAAGGAGATGAACTGCTCGTGGGCGCGGTAGATGATGCGGTATAGACGTATGTAGAGGCCGAGCATTATGAATATGATGATCCATCTAGGGACAAAGTTTACTAGAAGCCTGGTTTTATCTGAACCGAACCAACACCCTGTGGCAGTTTAGCATGTGTTGCTTGTCGAGAATGTCTGGAGCATTCGCTTACAGGCTCCTATGTTGCTGTAGCCATCCAGCCCAACACCCAATGCAGCCCATAGAATCGAGAAACCCCAGGGTAGACACCATAGTAGAATTCGATGTTCCTGTATCCAGCTTGACTTGTGCTTGTGATTTGCAAGGATGAGAAATGTGCAAATCGCGATCATTAGTACCCAGTAGTCGGCTGTCTATGTTAGTGCCAGCTGAGTGTTTCTGAGAGCAAAACCTACTCTGAACAACAAAAAACTGTGTCATGAAGCCATTGAAGCTGCAGAACGCTTGGTGCTTTCCGATGTTGTACCCATTCAAATTCGCCGCGCACGACGACAAGAAGTTGATGGCCATGAAGAAGTCCGAGATGGCGAGCCCCAGAATAAGCTGATGCCGGAACGTCCTCACTTCTTTGAACAACTGCGAACGACTGGCATAAATCGCTATGTCCGCTAGGGCACTGATCGTCGACTTACACAAAAACTCAGGATGATCCATCCTGCACCCACAACACTCAGTGATGACACTGCGAGAATGACCTGATTAAGAATCTGTATTTGCTGAGGCGATGCTGGCGCCGACAATACAGCTCTTGTTGCAAAGTGGCTCATATTAGCAGTCTCCATTGTGGTGGCATCGGCTGGATGTGTTCTTGGTGGAGAGACACTGACTTTGTTAATGGCATTGTGCATAGACAATTGTTTACGAACAAGGAGCGCCTTATCGCATTTCCCTTTTTGCTCAAAGGATTCGAGAAAAGTATTTTAATGATATGAGGTGGTGAAGTGCGTTGAAGTGCATGCTTATCTCTGATCCCAGGTACAAGGAAAAAGCAATTCTGGCCCTGGCATAACGACGCGCGGGGGAGTGTCTCAACAACATGATTGCAGAATGGATGCATGCGGGAAACGTTGTGTGAAGAACGACTAACAGTGGCAGCGGCAGAAATTGAAGGTGTACCTTTCGCCAACAAAGTTTAAGAAGCTTCACAATTCAAGAATTCTGATATAACATGGGGCATGGTGTTCTTCGAATATGCATACCTCGCCTCACCCGCTGTCAGGCGGCGATGCGATTGGGGAAACGCCACCCCACGTTGTCTCAGGTGGGTGCTCCATACTCGAAGCTTTGGCGATTGTTGGCACGGGTGTGCTTGGTAACGAAGCAAGTCAACGTCCGTGGCGTAGCACGGATGCATTTTGACGTGGAGGGCTCGCGGCGTAGTCCAAAAAGGAAAATCATCCGAGGCTGTTGCGCTGCGGGAATAGTGCTAGGAAATTATTGTGTCGAATGGTCTCTATCTGTTCATATAGACCCTGGACAGCGTGCCTGAACTGGATACGACGCCGTGGGGGATCTGCTACGCCGACGGCTATCAACTGCAGGGATGTCCGTATCAGCACCGAAGCAGACGACGGCCAAATCCCATGAGTCTGGATACACGCTATAAGCAATATAAAGTTTCGTAACGGATCCTCTCGTATAACAAAGCGTGGCTTCGTGTTACGGGGGACGCAGGTACCATCCGTAGCGACTTGGAGGGAAGGACTCAGAGCGACCACACAGTCTCGACGAGGGCCATGGGCGGGTACTCGATGTCTTCTCGTCTGATGCCTGATACTCGACCGGAACATGGCTGGGTGCGTGTGTGGTGGTTGAGCAAGGGGCTACAATGACGGCAGCCGTGGCTGGCCCGTGCGGGCTTCCTCGGAGGAAAGAGGCATGCCCGCGCCGAGTGCACGCCAGCGCTCGCAACATGATGCGGCGCCGTCCGCACGATTATGGCCCTGAAGCGCAGAGATGTAGTCCTCGCGTGCGTCGCCGTCTTCATCGCCTGGGGCTACCTGACCCACTACAGCCCCTCGCTCCGCTTCCTCCCCTACGCCTTCGTCGCCGGCGCCCTCGCGACCGTCGCTTTGCAAGCATGGCTGATGCTCACCACCGCCTGGGATAAGGACTTGCGAAACGGAGGGCACGTCGACTATGGCCCCCGCCGCGTCGCCTTCCTGGCACCCGAGAAATGGAAGGCGGAGAAGGCAGCGCTCACCAAGCGGTCTGGATACATGATGGAGCCGCTGTACCCCGCCTCGTTCGTTATATCCGACAGCATAGACGTCCTGCTCGGCCTGATACTGCGCGACTTTGTCAAGGGCTGGTACGGCAACATCAGCAAGAATCCGACTTTTGTGAACGAGGTCGATCGTGCTGTGCGGGCAGCTCTGGGCGAGATACGCGACCGGCTGCTGGCTGTGGACATGGTAGAGGTTGCCGTATCCCGGATTATACCTCTGATAACGGAGCATCTGAGGGCTGCATACGAGGCAGAACGGGTTGTTCGCGGCAAAAAGCTTTCCCGAAATGTCACTGAGTCCGAGGAGCTCGATATGGCCATCGCAGCCAAGTACAAGGATGGCCGAGTGCACCCTGCAGCATCTCTGGCATATTCAAATACAAAGCTCGTCCAGCAACAGCACTTGCGCGGCATTGTCGCTCGGTTGCTACCAAACATCATGCCTCGAAATATGACTACGAGCCCTGCCGTGAACGTCTTGATTAAGGAGATCGTGGCTTGCGCTGTTCTCTCTCCCGTGATGCAAATGCTTGCTGATCCAGACACTTGGAACCAGCTCATGGAAGGATATGTAAGCTTGTCCACTTTACGGACGGTACGGAACTGACATAGGCAGGGTCGATCTCTGCTCCAAGAACGAAAGACGGTCCGGAAGTTGCGCGCTGAGCTGGACAAGCATGCGCCACCTTCACCAAAGACACCTAAGAATGTGCAGTTCCCGAAACTCGCTCCCGGCGATAACGAGCGGAAGTTTGAAAGGTTCATTCGAGCCATCCGGCAGACAAACACGCTTGCAGAAGCCCGTCGCTTCAGGAGCGAGATCTCTGGGCAATTACGAAAAGATTCTATGATTGAGGGCCAGGATCCTGTCCATCTGCGTCGATTGGAAACTGCAAGGAGGATTTTAGATCAGAAAATCAACAATCTGAGTGCTGGCGGAACGGTGCGAGGACAGGTCGCAGCTCAGGAAAAGCCGAAACATAAAAGAACGACGTCACGGTTCGAGAATGCATCGTTGCGCGATGTGCTGTACGATGCTGCTGGCCTATCGTGCTTCATGGAATATATGGACCAAGTTGGTTTGATGCGATTGGTACAATTTTGGATAGTGGTCGATGGGATTCGAAATCCTCTCGAGCAAGACACCGACGAACCTGTTGAGCTTAGTGGCACACTCTCTGCCTGGACGGATTCGGACAGAGCAGACATGGCACAGATCAACGAAGGATATCTTTCGAAGCCGGAGCTCAACATTCTCCCCCAAGCACGTCAGGCTGTGGCTACCTTTCTCAAAGCCGGTCGAGCTGCAACACCTGAACAGTATCACAATGCTCGGCGCACGCTTCTTCATGCCCAAACCGCCGTCTACGATCAACTTCAGGAGCCTTACTTTAGGCGATTCAAGAGGTCGAACCTGTACTATAAATGGTTGGCCATGGACGAAGCTGCAAATGCCCATAAAAGTGCAGTCAGCACTAAAATGGTCGCACAGACTCTCGAGAACCCTTCAGCTGTTGCATCCGCTCGAATGGTCCGGTCGCAATCCTCTCAGAAGACTAGTCTGGATGTTCCCGACCTTCGAAGGGCCGTCGCGTCATCCTCTGACCTCAAGACATTAGGGAAAGGCAGGGATCTTGACCCTCCCCCACGGAGGTCTCTGGACAGCAGCGCACCTTCTCGAGCACCACTGTTTGATGATGACTATGATAGTGACCCCTTGGCCAACTCAACAGCAAGCTTAGACTCTGACCCCGGGTTCTCGAGACACCCTAGCGACAACTCCAAAGCTGTAGATGCACTGCAAGCTGCGATGAACGATATCATGGGTGACGAGCCTGAAGGTTCCATCTTCGCCGAGCCTACATTGACATCCCCACAAGACAACGACTCGACTAGAGGATCCATGGAGTTGCCGCGCGCAATTTCTCCAGGCCCTTTGAATATGCAAGGTAAAGATAGGTTCAAACCGAGTATAGCATCTCTGGGCCTAGTGGGTGAACCCAGAACACGCGGCGTTTTCAACGATGACCTTTTTGGCGACGAAGAGAAGTTTCTGGAAGATGAGATAGACGAGCCGTCAGAGCAGCGTGCAGCTGAGGAGGAAGGAATACATGAAGCTGCTCCTGGCGACCTTGGCTTAGCGGAGGCCATTGATGCGCTAACAGCGGACATCGAGCGTCTAGTAACGCAAGAATCTATCGTTGACTCGTTGACATCCAAAGCCGAGCTCACCAACAACGCTGCGGAGCTACGCATCTTACGGAAATCTAAATCTAGTCTACAACGCGAGATCCATCGGAAAGAATTACAGAGGCAGCAGTATATTGTTCAAGAGAGCGACAACAGCTTGTACGGCCGTGCGACCGTCTTCATTCAGTCAATCATGGTCGGCACTGAGCCAGATGGGAAGGAGTTCGCAATGTGTAAGTATCCGAACGCGGTGCAAGTGACATTATTAACTGGTTGTACAGACGTGATCGAGGTACGCAGGCGCGCCGGAGATCAAATGCCTGCCGCTGCATGGGTAGTTTCCCGCAGGTACAGCGAATTTCACGATCTGAACAAGCGTCTACGATCAAAATTTCCTCAAGTCCGCAATCTGGAGTTTCCTCGACGACAGATGATGTTGAAGCTGCAGAAGGACTTCCTACAGAAGCGGAGGATAGGCTTAGAGAAGTATCTTCGGGTAAGTCATACACAACAGTTTGTTATACCCAGACTGACCATCAACTAGGATCTACTCTTGGTTCCAGCTGTGTGCCGCAGTCGGGAGTTTAGGGCCTTTCTTTCTCAAGCCGCAATCTCTGCCACAGACCCCTCAGCAAACCAACCAACCTCCAACGATTTCGTGTCTCGTATCTACAGTTCCGTCGCAGATGGCATGGAAGAATTCCTTGGCAACATTCCTGTCCTAGACCAGCTCTCGGTGGCAGGTCAAAACCTCATTTCGGCGGCCACCACCCAACTCGCCCACAGCAACGGAGCTCCCGGTGCCTCTCTCGCACCAGGCGCTGTTCTCGCTGTTGAGCCAAATACCGATGCGGAAGCTGAAGCCGAGTTACTTGCTTTCGAGAACAAGGAGCTGGAGCCTTTCGTGAAGCCTATCTGTGACATCTTCCTCGAGACCTTTGAACTAAACCGCGAGAACAACTGGCTTCGTGGCCGTGCCGTCGTAGTCGTCCTCCACCAACTTCTCGGCGGCACCATTGAGCGAAAAGTCAGAGATTCGTTCAACAGCGTCATGTCTGAAGACAACATCGCAAAGTACATCGATGCGCTTAAGGACAGTATGTGGCCAAACGGAAAGATGAAGCAAAGTGTGGAACGTACACCGCAGGACCGGGCGAAGAGTAGGAAGGAGGCCGGTGTGGTGCTTTCAACGTTGGTTCCGGAACTAGCGGCGAGTGTGGTGGGGCGGTCGAACGCACAGATGGCAGCGAAGAAACTGGAGGCCACGGTGAATAATCAACGGTTGAATACGCATCTTGCTTTTACTTTGCTGGATGAGATGATTCAGGTACTTTTTCCTGATGTGGGGATTAAGTAGGGTATAGGCGGTCTTAGGTAGAATGCAAGGTGCATCCATCTTGATCATAAACGAAGGACTATATTCTAGCGCCAGGCAAGTATGCCATGACGTGACTTACGCTTCCTTGCACTACCGGCTTTATCTCAAATTTCATACGCTTCAGGTTCGTCAGCAGGGCAAGGGGCGCGCACCAAGGGATCGAAACTAACTCCTGTTTTTGGACCAATGTACCCATCATCATAGTCTCAATCCAACTCCTCCCACTACTTTCGCTTGTTAGCGAACAAGTCGATATAGTATTAACTCAATGCCCTCCTGAAGCACTCCCTGATCTTCTCAACCCATGACGTCTTTACCGGCGCCTTTACCTCCGCCTTTACCTCCACCTTTACCGGCGCCTTTACCTCCACCTCATCATCCCACACAATAAAAAAGGTAACCCCTTCTCTTTCCCTACCCTCGGGCCCCCTCTCTTCCAAATACGCCAACAGCCCCGTCTGCTCATACACAAACCTTAAGTCCCTCTTCAACACCACATCCACAATCCAAAACGCCACCCTCCTATTATACTTATTTATCCAAAACGTCGCCGGCCCACGATACTTAGCTCCCCAAGGAGATCCATATAGCTGCGCTTCGACCAGCCGGAGTCTGAGGAACTCCACAAGCGAAGCAGCAGCCCATATCCCACTCTCCTTCGCAAGCT
Source organism: Paracamarosporium sp. OC-R06-R3 (assembly GCA_019828545.1). Classification (NCBI taxonomy): domain Eukaryota; kingdom Fungi; phylum Ascomycota; class Dothideomycetes; order Pleosporales; family Didymosphaeriaceae; genus Paracamarosporium; species Paracamarosporium sp. OC-R06-R3. The sequence continues at coordinate 120,803 of JACVRA010000164.1, forward strand.
TCAAAAACTCCACCAAATGTTCCAGCGAGCAAATCGCATCATTCTTCTCATTATCAAGCCAGAATTGAATCGCCGGCGATGCCCTAAGCAGCATTGTCAACAGGCGAAGATCCGCCGTTTCGTCGGCCGCACTAGTTGTGATGCTACTCGTGTGCATAACGCCCGGCGTCGAGATCAAGAGATTGATACTGCCAATGTACCGGCTCATGGTTTCTGGATCTGCAACAGGGAAGAAGGCTTCGAGGAAGGATGCGTGGACTCGTAGGTCCACTAGGAACACTATTCGCCTTAGGAAGTACGACCAGAATTCTGCGCGGAGTTGTCGGTTGACGGAGGCGAGGACGTGCGCTTTTGTGAAGCGGAAGCTGTCTGTTGAGAAGCCTTCGAAGAGGATTGAGTATATTTGGTTGCGGATTTCGCTAGGGAGATTGAAGAGGGGTGAGATTTGGGGTGGAGGCTTTGAGGTGGGTAGGGACGGTTGGGTCGTGAGTGTAGTTGGACGTTCGGTCGCCTTATTGTTTGCAACGGCGGGTTCTTCGAGCGGTGGACTTCGGTTCATTGGAAGCATGGTTGGATGTTGTGACATGCGGAGCAACATAATGTTCGGCTCAACCATGTTTCTCGATGTTGAGGGAAATATTTGGGCGTAGAGGCTTAGGTTTTTTATTTGTTGAAGGTAAGTGTAACGTGTATATTATGTAAGCATGGTGAAAGGCTATCCAGGAGTGCAGTTACAATTATCGCACTGAATCACGTTGGGTTGGAGTAAAAGTTTTCGTTCCCAAAGTAGTATCTGCCTAAAGTATATATGCTTTGTGATCTCAGGCTAGGTGTTCAAACAAAGGATGATCACGTGACATAATCTGTCCTACAGTTTATCCTTGGCATGCCGTGTGAAATGATTCACAGTGCTCATTACTCGGAAATGATAAGTCCATCCAATCAAGAGACAATGCAAGGTTGATCACAAATGCGCTGCGCCTCTTCTAGCGGCACAGCAGGCTTACATTAAGGGGACCAACGACAACCAGACAATCACGTCACCACGACAAACACAACTCTACTCATTCGAAGGTTGTCCCTCCTCAAATCCGAAGTCAAACCCTCTCTCGCTTGTTGCAATGGCTTCCTTCACCCCCAAGCAAGCGATGGCGCGCGATGACAAGCTGTTCGGTATCATTGGTGCGGATTCCACCCTTATCGTCGCGCATCACGAGTTAGATATTATCAAAGGCAACCCAGAATATGCCATCAGTGATGACGCCATCATACACGATGCAGCTTGTGGGTTGGGCCCAGTCACAGAAGCTGTGTTGAAAGCCTGTCCAAATCAACCCATCACAATTCATGCCACAGATATCGCGCCTCCAATGGCGGGCATCTACAACATGTTCGCAGAGAACAAAGGTTGGGCATCAAGAGTTATTATCATGGACTGCCAGCAACTCCAGTTTCCAGATGAGACATTTACCCACACATTTCTTTCCTTTGGACTGCCTATAATCGCCGATCCTGTCGCCGCAACTAAGGAAATATACCGCACGCTAAAGCCTGGAGGGACTGCAGTAACGGAATTTTGGTTGAGCATCCCGCATGGTGAGTCGGCTGGAGAAACACGTCGCAAATTGTGGGGTAAGGATGCAAAGATCCAGTTTGAGCCAAACGAGAGACATTCGGACCCTACATACATTCCAGAACTTCTGAAGAATGGTGGCTTTCAAGGCCATATTCTTACAAAGACTGTAACAGCGACTCTTGCTGTCAATGATGTTGACGAGTTGGCTACTGCGATTTGGAGTGCTATTGGAGAGCCGAAAGGAGGCTGGACCCAAGAGGATGAAGATCGGTGGGATGATGCCATCACCGCTTACAAGAAAGTTCTCAGCCAGAAGCCTGGCTACAAAGTGGATTCAGAAGGTAACTTTTCTCTTGAGTCAGTGGCTCAAATTGCCATCGTGAAGAAGTCAAAAGAGACTTGATTTATCAATCCTAGTCTTCTTGAGGGTCGAAAGCTTTCTCTTCGAGGCTGCGAAAATAGCTCCTAGAAGACTTTCCATTGATCAAGCATTTTGGAATGAGTTATCATAACAGAAATCCAACATTTTGTTTAGTAGTTCTATTCTTAGAACATTTCCGCCGACGTTAAAGTCTCCGTCCAAATCGCTACTTTGATTGAATTTGGTCTGTACCTGCGGTAAATTTCAATTATCGAACCCTTAGTCTGCTAAACAACCGGAGCCCATGATCAGAGGATATACTCTCCAAGGAAAGCGAATACAGAAAACGCCACAGTATAACATCCTCAAAATTTGACCAAGCTCCGGAGTCGACATCAAAAGTTAATGCCCCGGATCACAAGTTTCATAACTTTCTGCCAGCAAAACATGCGAATGGTGGACGCTCAATGATGCAGCACATGGTGCTGATGGACACCTTAGATAACCGCATCGCCTGTGAACTACTTAACATTATGTATAAAATCCGGTCTCAGTTCTCGCAGTGAGCTTAGTACAATGTATCCGCTTCGATCTCTTAGGTCCGCCTATTTACACGGTCTTAATTAGTATTCGGACGAGCTGGCAACGATAACATATCTTGTTAGCAAGCACACTTATTCCATGTATCGTTCTGAATTGTTTGCAAATGAGGTTCGTTCAGAAATTTCACACAAAAGTGTATGATGTGATCGAGCCAAATACGATGTAGCGTGCCACTTTTATGGCCTTTGTGTCATGAATCTAAGGCATGACTTCGGCCTTTGACCAACTTCTCAACCAAAGCTCGAGAACTGGAGTCTTCCCTAGAATGGCTAGCGCTTTGACAATAGCTCGTACCTCGAACAAAGGGTAGAGCCTGTCCGTCCTCAGGTCACTTATTCATCATAGCAGTATATCGTACGTTCAGGCAGGTAATAGGTCTCACCTTGTCGTTCTTCAGATTAGGTCAGGTACCTTGGCACTTTAGAAGAGTTCCTTGAAACCCACGGCTATATCTACGGTCGCGAGCGAACTGCGACGAAGCACAGATAGGAACGTTAGTTCACAAGATATGAACAGCGGAGTTTCCAAACCGCAGTCCTGCAATTCGCCCGTGGCTTTTCCCGATACTTTATTGGACACGGCTGCAGGTACGCATTCATATCCAGGGAGTTGGAGGACATGTTATCTTACCAGATATAGAGCTCCGAGTAAGTCAAAGAGATCGGCATTCAATTAATGATACCCAAGACGCGCCCGTACAGCCCACCAAAAGGCGGTTCGACAACATCGATCCGTTGCCTGCGAAGAGAGCCCGATTGACTCAACGATCTGAACATGAGAAAAAGAAACCAAAGCAGATGGACAAGGTATGAAAACCTTTGCCTACGTAGGCCGATCACTGACTGTTGGGTTCAAGCAGACGGTTCCGCAACAGCCTATATTCGATCCCCCGTACGCCTCGTTCCTTGAACACTTTGCCGATCCGGTTGATCCGGATTCCTGCCCTGAGCCTGTATACACCTTTGTTTCTAAATGGCTTGAGTCCGTTAGTTCAGACCGAGAGAAGCGCTGCCGGTCCGATAGCTGTCTTTACCGTTTACACGACAGCCCTATCTCGAGAAGCTTGACAAGATCAGTGCCGGACATAAATCACACACGGGATACCGATATTTTTTCAGTGCCGCCGAAGCTGACTCCCACCGGATCACCGTCGCACCGAGCGGATCTCACCAGTGCTGCGGCTAGTTCAGATCAGTCATCAAGGGGTCTCGTCGAAGACCCGCTCTATATATCGCACAATCTGGCAACGAACAATATTTACATGCGAAATCCTGACGACGAATTTCCGCAACATATTACTGAGCTTATCAGTCATATACGACGGAACCGTGGTTCCCCAGGCCCCTCACTAGATCAGCTCAGGCATAACGCGAAACTGTATGAACTTGAGAAGGGTGGTGCTACAGAATCTCAAGTGGAAGGATACTTTAGGGGCGAGATATTTCCTGAAGTCGAGGCGTCAAGTGGTCTGCAGCGGAGCGACAGGTACCCAATGGCCAAGCACACTATCCCAGGTTCGGGATCCAAACTGAAACTCAGCACTCCGGTACCTGATATGCTTTATGGATACAACTTTCGTGAGGCATTTCCTCAGCAAGCCCAACTTATCTCCATGGGAAATACAATTGTGGCCAACAACCAGAATCTGATATTTCCGTTTCTCGCTGTCGAATTCAAAGGAGATGGTGGAAGCATGTGGGTGGCGACGAACCAATGCCTCGGAGCCTCTGTTTCCTGCGTCAACATTGCCGAACGCCTTAATTACCAGCTGAGGCACTGCGATAGCGATAAGATTCAACCCATCGATAGCGCCGCATTCAGCATCGCCATGAACGGTATAGAGGCACGACTCTACATCTCGTGGAAGCATACCGAGCTCGAGTACTATATCCAGAAAGTTGATGGTTTCTTGCTTCAGGAACCTAAGGATTACCTAGAGTTTCGAAAACATGTCTTGAACATTATCGACTGGGGGAAGGACGGGCGCCTAAACGAGATTCAAAAATCTTTGGACAGCCTTCTAGAAGAGAGTAGGAAGAGAGCTTCTGAGGCGGCGAAGTCTCGTCAACCACAGTCTGATCGTACGACCAGAAGAAGTAAAAGGCATAAAACCTTACCGTCGTACTGAAGTAGCAGCAAATTTTGCGGTGTGGATCTATAGAGTTAGTATAAGGTCAAGAAAAATGCTTCAACTGGATCCAATATCACGGATTTCTTTAGACTAAAGGAGAGGTAGAAATAGGAAGATCTTCACGAGTTTACTTTACTAAAGTCTAGAAAATACAAAGGATAAGCTTACAATCTCTTTCTTCTTTAACGTATCAGACAAGGATATGAGGAAACTAATCATCAGAAACGTTTTACTTTACGAGTCTTTCAGCCTTGTGGATAATGCTTATTATCAAGAACAGCTTTATCTCTTGATCTGATGGTCTTGACAACCTCTTTGCTCACACTATCGCCTTCAAGCCAAGAAAAAGTATGGATGTCAAGCCCAAAACCGTTCTTCTCTTTTCGTGCATTAAGAACCAAAACGCTAGATTCTTGATTCTTGAGGCTCATAGCAGGAGAACTACCTTCGACCTTACTATAAACATACGGCCCTTCTTCTTTAGGCTGTCATGGCCACAAAAAGGGCATCTAGCTCTCGACGACAGCCATAATAGAGGATTCGCAATCGTATGATAGTAGGGGGAAAATAAACCTAGAGACGACGTACATCTACGACTTCACTTTCTACCTGTTAATCCTTTAAAGTATAAACGCTAAATTCCGTGCCAGCGCCTGATTTATAACTTGGTAATACTAAGACGAGCCCATGACTCGTCGGTTGCGTCTGCATTCCACTTTCGGTAACGGGACCATGTTCAAGCACCACTCCATTCACCGGGGCCCTACGTCCGGATTCTAGACTAGAGGATGATCCATATTTCTGGACGACATGGTCGACAGTGGATCCCCATAAGGTTCCATCTCATATTCGGTCTTGTACGATACCTATTATGCAAACAGCGATAGAGCAAGAAAGACACCCCTTCTTCTAAACCGTGATTATGATGTTGAAGCCGCAGATTCTATCTCTGTAAATGCCGCAATTTTCCCAACGCCAATACTATGGAGTTTGCAAGGATGAAGACCGAAGAAGAACACATCGCAAGAGTTTTACCTGTCGCATTTGTAGCCGTCTTTGCGATAGTAGCCACATCCGCAACCACGATTTCGCATATGCAAGCATAGTGTGTGCCGATACCGCTCATTGCGAATACAAAGAGCAAGCTCGGTCTGCCAGTTCCAGCCATCGTAGCCACCATTTCGGATATTTGTAGGGTAATTGCGGTTAGTGTCCTGCAACGATAGATCAAGTCTGACCCCAGAGTTGGTTTGTGTTTGTGGTTAGTCTGTCGGGCTGTTGGTGTTACCTAGTCGATAATTGGAGGTAAGTGTCCAACCGACATTTCAGTATTTCTACTTGACAGGAGTAGTGGCTGAAAGAGATTTGGCGCGAGTGTTTACTTTGATTCTTACAGTGTAAGGACCCCTACTATAAGGTAAAGTCCACTATATTCCAACCAGTGAGCCAAACCCAGGTAGGTAGTAGCCTATATGAGCTTAGCGAAAATTTCTGCTTCAATTTCTCAAGACCTTCAATCTGCACGACCTCGGACTGGAGCTGTGATGTTTAGCGCAATACATCTACTCCAATTTCTCAGGATCGTCTGCCGTAGACTTTTGCTGATACCGGATGGAGCTAAATTAGCGTCAGTAAATCAAATCATCAAGCATCGCAGTAAAAGTGGGGTTCGCAGCCTCTGATTAGCTGGCGCTAATTTAGCTCCATCCGGTATCAACAAAAGTCTACGGTATTTGCTCAGCCGCCTTTTCCGGACGAGCCGGCAGACATCTCTTGTTTGCATGTGGCGTTTGTTCAGAAACGTTTAATGCGATCGACGTAAATACGATGTGACATACCACTTTTATGGCCTCCTGGAAGAGTTATTCGGAACTTACAGCAATATCTACAGTTGGGAGCAAACTGCAACACTATTTGTATCTCTTAACCAGAGCCAGTAGGAGATATCGTGTTTGTTAGCTTTTAATCTTCCCAAGCCCAGAGATGTGCACTGTACCGTACATGTGCTGCGGGCCGACATGAGGCACGGCGAAAGTTTGCGGTCTACAACAATTTCTCTCGTCTTATCTCTTGTTCAATTTTGCACGTCCGTTGATTTGCACAGTCTCGGCCCATAAGCAAGGCAGCGGTCTGGCTATCTTTCCTTGGCCTAAATAGGAATAGCGCTCGTGATTCTCTTCATTTTCTCAAGATCATTTTATAAATGCGCAGTCATAAAGTAGCTTACTTTTCTTTCCTTAGCCTAAATAGGAATAGCGTTCATGATTCTCTCCATTTTCTCAAGATCATTTTATAAATGCGCAGCCTGATCACCTAGATCCGGACCAATAGGACCACACAGGACAATCACGATGAGAGACTTTTTTCATTCCTTTTCGTACCTTTTCTTTGCCAACGTAACGATGCTACGACCTCTCTCTTGTCTCCTTTTGCTAATCTCGACATTCCGCAACCTCTTTGCAAATGCACGCTTGGTATTGGGCGCGAACAAGGAGCCCACTGCGCCACTACTGTAGCTTTAGCAGTCTAGCGCGCGCAAACGTACTAGTACTAAACTTCCTATTTCTTTTCTCATCCTATCGTGTATAAGGCGCAACACCGAGCTGTTTATAGATTACATATATAGTACTGCTAGTTGCTTTTTCCAAATTAGGTAGTTGCAATAGCAACTTTATTCTAAAAAAAAAAAAAAAAGCAGCCGCGAGAGTTTATGCCGGGCCAGCTCGGCAGTAAGCTTCGCGCGAGCATTTCTTCAATTTTTCAAGAGCTGTGTCAGCAGACCAACACGGCCAAAGTGCATGTGGTAGCGTAACTTCCCGAATGGCATTAGGGCAGATTCCTGTTCTAATTCTTAAAGACCTTCAAGTTGCATTGCACCTGCACAGCCCCAACCTTAGGATACTCGCCCTCTGTTTTAAATTGCTACACAGTAGCTACAACTTGCACCGCCTAAGGGCAGAGCTTTAACACTAAGATTGACAACTATGGGACTGTTGCCTTCAACTAGACGGGTAAGCGCACGCTCTGGGTGCGCTCTGGAATCCAGCTGTTGGTAGAAAGACCCTGCTTCTCGGAACGGGAATTCAGCATTGTGTTTCAGGCTATGTCCAAGCGAATACGAAACCTGAGGCCAGCAGAATGAAGTCCTTCTTTACCCAAGATTCATGGACGGTCTAGCCCGATAACAATTACAATGTGACTTCCCATTCTGGTACTGGCCTCCATGTCGACGATGCTGCGATAATTCCACTCGCTAACAAACTAGGACTGAGCTCGTCTGCAAGCTTCTTTGCAACAGCCTAGGGCTATATTTACAGACAAGCGCCTAACCTGGGCACGACCTGCGCCGTCACTCTTCTCCATGCCCCTCTAACTGTCCCTTACTTACCTGTAAGTCTTCTTCTTACTTCACAGCTATGACACCGCATATTTCAGATTTCACCCTTGAACAATGAGCGCCTACGGACTGTAAGTACATAACTAGACCAGTGAACCACCTTTGCTTACTTTTAAGGCATGGAATCTTAATCTTGCGTTTTCACCTTTGCCGTCAGTGAAACCATCATGAGCAAGTCTGAGTTTCCGCAATTGCTTATTCTGGACGTTCTATTGTGCTTTAGTGTATAGATCATACTCATAGTATGCTACGTGCCTTCTCCACCGTCTTGTTAACAATGTATCGCAAAACAGTAACTGGTCGTTTTTGACCAAGTCGCACGACACGGCCAATGGCTTGATTCTCCACAGAGGGGTTCCATTGTGGCTCAAGCAGATGAACACGATTAGCAACAGACAGACTATTCAACCTAGACTGAATGAGCTGAGGTCAATAGTATATTTCATGCAGGCTCACCCAACAGCACCTGTACCCAAAGTCATGAGTAGTGCTACTACATCCTTTCGTTGCTGGAACTCATCGAGGATGATCTTGCGTTTATGTAAAGGTATGGAACCATCGACTCGTAAGAATGGTATCCCTTTCGCTTTGAGCAAGTTACCAGCAATATCAAGTGACCGCATCCAGAACGAGAAGATCACCCTAACATTAGTGAGCATGGATCTACCGGCATAGTGACAGGTCTTACGATTTTCCGTCTTGTCTGTGAGTTTCAATATCTTCATAAAGCGCATAGATCTTGGATGGATATTCAACATTGCTGAGTTCCTCTAGATTTCTATCCTCGGCTGAAGAGATCGGATGTTTGACGTGACAGATGGGGCATAGCGCGCTCTGCGCCAAATCGGTTTCCCACCTTGGAGAGCAATCGCCACAAATAGCTTTGTTACAAGGGGTCAGACTAACGTCACCAGATCCAAGTAAGTCGGCTATGTCGCATGAACAATAGCAACACGAAACTTCATCCTCGTGTTCGAGCATACTGAGGATCTCAGTAGGATCTTTCTGTAAAGAGTCTTCGAATATGGCTCCGTTGTTACAGAACAATCGAAGACGTAGTAGGATCTTTAGAACGTTCTGATGAGCTTCTTTGACCTTGTGTCCACTAACGGCAAGGTCGAGCGCTTCCCTGCATCTTCGTTCGATATTTGAATACTGCTCTCTTTCACGAGCAGTAAATTCTAGCAAATGTGTGTGGTCATTGGCTTGAGCTATATGCAGTACTGTTTTTGTACGTCGTAGACACACAGCGCTTAGAAGCGTTTTTAGATTCCTGTAATCCTTCGGTAAACTTTGTCGTCCGTTCTCGACAGGGTCTGTAATGTGGCGTTTATATTGGGTACTATCCTCAAGAATAGGCACTTTCAGGAACCTAATCAAGGATCCGAGGTCATTGAGCGAGTTTTGTATCGGTGTTCCAGTTAGACACCATCGTAAGAGAGACGGGAGAGTGGCGACGGCTCGGAATTGCTTTGTTGTGGCATTGCGTATGACATGCGCTGTTCGCAGGTCAACTTTTCAGGGTCCAGGACGTTTTTTTTGCCATTTGGTAATACCTTCATCTAGTACAATCCGATACCAGTGGATATGATGCAGAAGACTTCGTTTCCTCCAATAATCCGCTGCAACGGTACCATATGTAGTAAAGATAACATCATGCGCGAGAAGTCTTGGGTAATCAATTTTGCGAGCGTTACCATGGTATTTGTAATATTTCAAGGCTCCTTCTGCGATGTGTCTGTGTCCGTCAGCATTCAGTAGTGTTGATATACACAAGGTGAAGTTCAGCTCACGCGGTAATTTCCTCAATCCAGCTGTCAATAAGCACTACGACAAGTTAGAGAAAGCGTAATAAATCTTTTTATCCTTACGAGCTGAGGGCACCACGACTAATGTCGATTTGGCTGCAATAACTCCATGGCCAGAGCTGTTGAAACTCGTCATGCTCTGCGCATACGTGACCCCTCGATGCAGCGATCCAGTGACGGCAGCCAGCATTGTCAAGGATTTACCAAGTCCCATCTCATCAGCAATCAGACCTCCAGTAAATGATTTTGTGTTTGTGTTCGTACGCAGTACGGATCAGATAAG
>JACVRA010000164.1:131042-175815 GCA_019828545.1 Paracamarosporium sp. OC-R06-R3
ATGCTCAGCTAGCTAGAGTCCATTCAACACTAGGAGTTTATCAAAGTCATATTCTATCCCATCAACTGGAAGAGGCATCGCAGTATTGACTTCCTGTGTATCAAGACTTTCTAAAACGTCGAAAGAATTTTGCACTGAATGTTGAATGTCGGGAAGCTGGAGGCATTGGGGATTCTCGTATACAAAACCCTCCGGTAGATAATATGGATCTTGTAGATAGAAACCATGAGCAGCAAATTTCCTCGCTACTGCATCTGCATCTGATGTGTAGCCAAGAACAATGACATCGATTGAGCAACATAGTGCTTCTTTGCTAGGTTCTGCCTGTGCTGCTTTTCGGACAATTTGCGATGGCAAAATCCGTGCTTGAAACCGGAGTCTCAATCCTTCTTGGCAGGACGACAACGACCTGAAAGATTTCAGATTCATCACAGCTACTACTTGCCCACTTAATGCAATTAAATCGCAACGTTGGCCTTGGAACTGGAGTTCCATCGTGGTCACGTTCAGTTCTGCGTAAGCGGTGGTGCCGAATGAAGAGAGGAATTCTTTGTTCAAGCGCACTTCAATATCGGTAATCTACAGCAATTCAGCTCTCGGGACAGCTATGCTACTGTATTCTCTCACCATGCCAAAACACACTTGCGCCGCGTAAAATTCGTTACCATCAGTGAGATTAACAGTGTCCAACCCATTGATGTTAATGTCTGCATTGAACCCGATATTAGACAAGTTTCCGGGGGTGCTGGAGGCGTTCCTATCACTATGCGTTTCTGGTGTAGGCAAGCCTACTTCAGTTCCCGGTGGCGGCCACATCCAATTCCAATTGCCGACAGACTCAACCAATGATCCGTACCCAGGGAAGAGATCGCCAACATCATAGTTGTTGATGCTCGGACGTTTGTTAGGGGACATAGGCGTATGTTGAAGTGCGTCGATGGAATAGTTCCATGGTCTCTTTTCACCATGATGCAAGTCTGTTTCTAGGTGGCTCCCCATCCTTGGACGTGTGCTTACTGGTTAGTATGTTAAACAATCAACGAAAGCAATCGCTGAAGGATAGTAGAGGGTAGGTAACCTCCATAGCCACAGGCTAAAATCCCTCAGGATGACAAGGCTGCTGCCTCATGTACCAGTATGCGGCTTATCGCTCTCCCCGGTCACTAACCTAGTCGTTACTCGGAGCGAACAAATCAGCGACTTGCATAACCTTGACGGGCTCAGCTACGAACGAATCACCTTTTAATTGAACACAGCCACATTATTGGAACGATCAGCCTCGTAAAAAGCAAGCGCTGTGGCGTAGCTGACCGTCCTTCGCTTCTTTTCCATCCGCTTCTGCGTTCTTCAATATCCTAACGAGACGTTGAAACATTGCTAACGGTTCCTGGACATCTTTCTGTAGACAACTGCACCGCACGTATGATGAATATATACCGTAATGGCCACAGCAACAAAATCCGCATTTCAGAAATCGGTAGACGCATTCAAAACAAAAGCCGACCTGAGCGCCGGGGAGCTGAACGATTTTCAACTGACATCTCTTGATGATCTCAAAGTGCAGATATCGATCATACAGAATGATTAACGGAAAAATAAGAAGCAGCTTTACTTGAAGCGCCTTGAGCCTTTTCTCGATGCGATGGAACAATATGGAAAGGTCATTGAGGTCTTTCTGAATCTTCATGAGATTGTAGCATTTATTTGGGTGGGTATACTCCCGCACATTCCACCGCACTTAGTTCTGGAACCTAATGATTCAAGGGTCCTATGAAATTCCTGTTAATGGTAGCTAAAAATTACACCGATGCTTTCAACGCATTACTTGACGCCTATCAAGAGATTGGAGAGAGTATCCCGCAACTAAGTCAATATCAAGCACTGTTTCAAGACAATTCGCACATGCAACTCGCCCTCGCCAATATCTACGATGATATTTTGGAGTTTCATAAAGAGGCGCTCAGGCATTTTCGACAGCGTAGTATGTAAACGATCTACATCAGTGCTCCCCTTAGCTAATGTTATGCTAGGGCTGAAGGAGCTTTTCCGGGCGACACGACACTCTTTCAACAAGACTGTAGATTATCTGAAGAAAGACCTCCAGCGTCATAGAAATGTAATTGAGAGTCAAGCCAGCCTTATTACTTATGAGACGATACAAGAACTCCGCACGCAGGCACAGAGAAGTTTCGAAGCAGACAAGTTAGCGGAGTTGACTCAAAAGCGTCTCAGTGTACAACAATAGCTCTGCCCCCTTGATGTACAGTCCCGTCATGAAGATGCTGCAAAGTGCCGGCATGGTAGAAGTGGTGAGTGGTTGCTTAAAGACGCCATATTTCAGACATGGTTCGACATCAATTACGGTGATGAACCCCTTTTGTGGCTGTCTGGAATCCCGGGTGCAGGTGAGCTAGCACTTGCGCTGTTTGCGCAAAGCTTATCTGACAGCACATAGGTAAAACGGTCATTGCGTCTCGAGTGATTGACGAATGTCGAAGCCTGGCCCAAGCACGAGTGAGCTTTTTCTATTGTCGGCAATCCGACGATGACCGGAATGCATTTACCGCTGTTGCAAGAACAATACTTGCACAACTCGTGACTAGAAGCGAGACTCTAGTACAACTCGCATATGAGCACGCGACCAATAGCACCGAAGCTACGCTTACAAGCGTGCAAGCAGCAAAGGCTCTACTTAGCACAGCGTTAACCACCTGTGACAGAAAACAAAAGACATATGTCGTCATCGATGGACTGGACGAGTATAGCCGAGAGGATCGTAAGGATATATGTTCTTGGTTCAAAGAACAGGTCAGGAATATTCCACGAACAGATCTCGGACAGTTACGGTGCTTGTTCATCAGCCAAGACGATGGATACGCTCGTAAAGATCTTTCCGATTGTTCTTCAATCAAGCTCACGGCTAGCAATACACGACAAGATATTGAAGCGTACTGTAGAACGTGGCACGAACGTATAGAAAAGCGATTCGGACCACTTGATCCGAAGGAGCATAATATCACAGAGATAGTGACTGCACGAGCTCAGGGTACATGCTCTGATTCCTATTTGATGCAAATACTGATTTAGTGGTAGGCATGTTTCTTTACGCAAAATTGGTGACTTGGAACCTTCATGAACAGCCAAATCGCCAGTACTTCCTACGAGAAATACGTCCAGACTCATTGCCAGAAGGATTGGACCAAGTGTAAGTGGGAAACGCCATGTGTATCCACCGCTCATACTGAATAGCTATGCCCGGATTCTTAATCGAACAATTGGTCCCGACGTAATGCCACAGTCCCGCAGGGAAAACGCGAAGAAACTTTTGGGGTGGCTGACCTGTACAAGACGCACATTGAAATGGCAGGAAATCCAAGGTGCCGTGTCTGTAGACTTGGATGAAGGTACAATGAACTTGGATCTACAGTTTCGAGATGATTGCAAAGATCTGTGCGCATCGCTCGTTGAACGAACAACAGATGGTGCTGTAACCCTCGTGCACACGACAGCCAAGAAGTATAAGAAATCGAAATCGACCTTGGAAAAGTCAACAGAAGCTGATTGATGCAGATATCTTATTGAGAAAGGCCACATTTCCGTTCCAGAAGTCGAATTCGACCTCGCTCATCTGTGCCTGACATATCTAAGTCTTGATCAATTCGCAAGGCATGCAAACTCTGACGATATACGAGCCTTCATCGAAAGTGGCGATTATTCTTTCGTCGACTATGCTTCCTGCTTCTGGGCTCATCATCTAATTGCTGGAGTGCGTGAGCTGCCTAGTCTTCGCTCACGGAGCCTGGACGATTTGGTAGCAGCAATTGGGTATTTTCTCGAAGTGCATTGGGCCAACCCCAAAAGGATGCTCACGGTTTCCAAAACACATGAACAAGCTTTGAAACCAATAGCATCCGAAGATGCATATGACAGCCTTTGTCAGGCCGTCGTATCCACGAAAAACCAATTGTTACCAACTAGCAAGGGGCCTTCTGACGACGAGCCACTACGCATCTCTCAAATGGTACAGGCAATTAGAATCGAAATGGAATCATTCGCTGTGGCAAACATGGGTTCAACTTCAGTTCAATTGAAATTCAGGGACTTCTACGGGCCACACATCTTCAAGTGTCGTCGAATGAATTGCCATTTTTACTCGAACGGATTCGAAACGCAACTGCAGCGGGACAGCCATACATCGAAACACGAGAGACCATTTCCATGCCCAGAAGAAGGTTGTCCACAAGCAGTTATAGGTTGTGTGACAGCGCAAGATCTTCGTAAACATATGTTAGACTACCACGGCACTACAACGGACGTAGACGGGGTTTACCCGGAAGAAGAGCCAGACGATGCATTATCTGCAAAGCGTGTGACAAAACATCCAGCAACCTTCCAATGTGCCCTTTGCCCCAAGCGTTTTACACGAGCGAACAATCTGCGCTCTCATCTTCGAACTCACACTGACGAGAAACCCTTTGTGTGCTCAGTCTGTGGTAAAGCCTTCGCGCGACAAAATGATCGAAAACGACATGAATCTCTCCATAGTAGAGAGAAATATGTCGTTTGTCACGGCAGTCTCAAAGATGGCAGCAGTTGGGGATGTGGTCGTCGATTTGGCCGAGCTGATGGGTTGGAAAAACATCTTCGAAGCAAAGCTGGAAAGACCTGTATGCGACCACGGCCAGAAGAAGAGTCTCCGGACGTGGCACTCGGAGGTCTTCAATGGGATGATATGGTTGATTGGGGAAGTCCGGAGCCTGGCCTGAGTTTACAGGATTGACAAGACTTTTGACTACAGCTAAACGACTCCTATGGGAGTCCTGTGTCTTTTATGGGTTCCAATAAATAGGAGTTTAACTTCTGTGAAAAGAATCATGATCATAGATATCTAATCTAGAGCTATAACAAGGGCCATACAGCTCGGTTTGCCGAGCGTGGGACTCCGAGGAACGTCATAGCAACTTAAAGTCTGCGTGGCGTAGCGTTGTATGATCGAAACGATGGCGCCCGGCCGCCTCATATCCCAGCTTTTTCCGAACTGTCGTGCCTATTAAGCATTTGCTTCCAATTTTGGCAAGCGAACCTTGATCAAAATGACATCTCCCAAGTCAAGACTTACTTTTCAACGTGTGTTGCGAAGATGGTGGAAGCATGAAGATAGCTCTTGAATTCGAATTTCCGCCGCACCAAGCAGGTCCGAGATGCTTGTTCCCGAAATCATGTCTTCGCAAAGCTCGCTGACAATCTCGATGTTGTAAGCCATTCTCTTGGCATATAGACCCCTCGTCTCTCGTCCCTCTTCCCAATACTAATTAATCAAACTTCATCGATATATCAGAAGCACTCGATGCGGATGCTCTCATAATAGGTGGGAGTCACGCGGGGTTTTCCAGAGCCCAGACCCTCATATGCCATCAGCACCACATCGTCTTTGACGGTGGTGAATCGGGAAACAAGTGGAACACACCAATGCATGCGCAGCCTAGATAGGAAAACTCAATGCTCAATCAGCTACGAAAAGCCAGTCGATAAGAGCTGCACAACTCTGGTTCGGTGAATTTGTCAAGAAGATCGCAAAAATTAGGAAATATCATGACTCGCTTTGTCACGTGACCAAGGAAGTCATCGAGAATATGTTGGTCAGCGAGAAAAAGATAATGATAGCTCTAGTTGGGACTCGTGCATTCGGTATGGCTTCGTACACACAAAACTTTCCGGATAAGATATGAATGTATTTATAAAAGTCTAAAAGAAGTAGTATCTGAGAGTTAGGTAGCATTTCTCAAGTTCCCAGATCTTTCATGATTGCACGAAGGAATCTAAGATCACCTATTCATTTAGGCTTTCTCAAATAAGGGTGGCCATGTGGCACGGCCCGGAAGATTGATAATGGTAAGGGTGAGCGCGTGCGTCCCTCCCAAAAGACCTTTCTATTTGATATTATTGGTTTTGATACTAGATATCTAGTATCTGATTGAGTTCGTCTAATCGTGCCTTCTGTTTTTCTTTAAATGTAATTTCTAATCACGCTACCCATCTAAAATACTACGGTCGTCAATCAAACACGACTGGATTTTAAGTGAACTCTGTAACCGCAGTTTCTATCCTATAGAAGCTAACCTAAAACTGGTTTTCCCCTCATTCCACGGGCGTGTTAGTGGCAGAATCAAAATTGTGCGTGGAACAATCTATATTGAACCTCACCTTCCCCGCTCGGCCTCTATGGCTACACGACAAGAAGCATGAACAAGTTCCAGTTCTCTAGAGCTAAGCAACCAACTACGTGGCTGGGAGCATCGTAAGATTTCGGGTGTATTTGTAATGTAGACCGACAGAGACTCTCATGAAATTGTGAATGCAGCGCACTGTAACAACTCCAGATCTCCAGTGGGAACCATTGTCAGTAAGAGTCGTTGTCAAGGCTTCGATGAAAGGTACAGTCATTCACTGTCCAAAAGAAGATTATACAACAGGTCTAACAGACTTCTGAAGGAGTATCGTTGTCGTCTATCAATATCTAGATGTATAGTCAATGTCCTCAGATGAGACTTCAGGGGTTGAGTCGGTTCGGATGGAGAAAGTGTATGCCTTTCAGTACACGCACTACATCTAGCATATTCTAAAAAGGCAAATTTGCCTTCTCCTCTGCCGCTATGGCGTCGCAAGCCGATATCTTAGGAAGACGGATCTAGAATTGTTCCGTTAATCCATGATTTCATTGTGCCTGTTGCCTAACGCTCTTGGGACGGAATCTGCTTACATCTCACCGTATACCAGCATATCTCAAACAAAGCGAGATGAAGTTTTGTATGCGGAATTAGAGGATGACTGGAAGCGGGACAGGTGGCGCTCTTCGAGACGATGATCGCACAGGGGCGGAAAGTGATAGTCGTATCCGGGGTATCGACACTGCTCGGACGGGAGGCCGTCCAAGTTGCCTTGCTAACTGCCTAACCGTTGCCTAAATCCGTCCGGTGTTTAGCGGCCTTTAAACTATTGACGGTCGATGCCGTGGAGGTGAGAGTGATGATGCTGTGCTGCTTCTGTTGAGACTCGAGGTATGTAGCGCGTCTGCGGACCCGCATCTGGGGACATGACACTTATGTACGTAGTTGAGCGGCTTCAGAACATGAGAAGTACGAGAACAATTTGATTCGTTGAAATGTGTGCATGTACCTGGACGGTGTCCTGCCATTTTAGGTGCCTTCGGACTTGGCTTAATTGGGTAGGTAGGCGCATGCCCCGGACTACGTATCGCACGTGTAAAGAGTCTGCCTTGTCGTGCAGGCGGAGATATTCTCCACTCCAAAGGACAAGCTTAGGGCATATGTTCCGATGCAAGGTAAGTTGAGCCGGACCAGGGGAAGACACCTGCATTATGCGGACTCGTGTTCGCGTAGTAAGCGCACAACAGTTCCTGAATTCGGCTTTACCTTGACATGATAGTAGCATTTCATCAGCCAATCTGTGATAGACAGACTGGGATGCGATATTGCGGAGTGTGCTGAACGGTGTCCTCAGGGGCGGATAGAATGATATTGTCTCGTTGCCACCAGAACTGTGAATCATTGAATGACACCAGCTTGAAGAGGCCAGATTTACGGTGATATCCACTGACATCAGAGAGAATACGAATGCTCATAGGACCACTACAGGGAAAGCGAAGCCGGGTACGGGCCCTCGTGCCGGCTCAAAAGATTGAGGGCCCATCAAAGGCCGGACCGCGTGGGCCCCACGAGGGAGACGGACGGCTTCGAAGCGCGGCCCCTCTTCCCTCGCCTGCCGCTTCAACGGCGCCGTCACAAACAATCACAGCTGCTGGCGGTGCGGAGAATTGATTTGCTGTGGTGGAGAATGGGTGTCGTGGATGTCCTGGTTGGAAAGAGCGATGATTGGCCGATCACCCGCAGCGCTTGAGCAGGAGGGGAATGGTGGCATGCGGCGTAAAACATCATGCCAAAGAACTAGGAGCCGTACCATCATGGCACGGCGGGGCTTCCAACAGAAATCTCGACTCAAGCCCCATGTGTAGCGATACTGGCTCATCATGGGCGTCTCCAAATCACATGGCGCAGCAGCGAGGTCGACTATGCGGCCGGAAGCGCCGCCACCATGCAATCCCTGCATCCCGCTCCCATTGGCTCGCGCTTCCCGATGGTGCCCTGCGGAGCTGACCACTGGGATGCTGCATCAACAACTTGCCTGTTCCTGGCGGCGACAAAGCCCCACTACCCACGGCCACTGGCAAAAGTCCCTGATATTGGGGGTCGCAAGTCACGCCTCGTCCGCGCTGACTGAGAGGATCAAAATACTAGACCCCTGGGAATGGGTCGCGGCATGTCATCCAGTGCCCGCAGTGTACTACTGCGTAGCGTCTTGACCATGTTCCACTCAGGGCAAGAAACATGTGCATCCTGCATGTACCTGGCTGCTCCGACCTCGCCATTGTGGAGATGGGCCCTGTCCCGCCGAGCTGAGCAGTGGACTGTGCCGTCCGTGGAGGAGCATATATCAATCCCACTTGTCCTGTGCTCCAGGAAACTGGTGACGAGTCCGGCTTCTGCCTCTGTCCATCCAACAACATCACCATAAGGTGTTCGACGTCAAGATATCGTTCTCACCCATCTAAATCGTCGGAGTACGTTACCGTCCTCCGACACCCATCCACCATGAGGTTTCCACCACCAGAGGTCCGCGCACACTGGCCGAAGCCGAACTATGTTAACCCCGTTGTTCGAGGACCTGGTCTTATGATAGTAGAGTTGACACTGGTTCCCATTGCTCTTCTGTGTGTTATCTTGCGGCTCTGGATTCGAATCGGATGGCTTCACAAGAGCTGGTGGGATGACTACCTGATGGTGGCTGCTATGGTACGTGAAGCATGAGGGTGGCAAAAATGGAATGCTGACAGGAACCAGATATTCTCATGTCTTACGACGGCTTTGGTCATCATGGCAGTTCAGTTGTACGGATGGAACATTCACGTTTGGGATGCAACCATCCCACTGTTGCAGAATGGTCGAAAGGTAGGCTGGTGTTGTCCACTGCAAGGGATGGCCATCGGCTAACAGTGCGCAGGCATCATTGGCTGGTCAGACTCTCTTCGTTCTCGCGTCGAGTTTCGTCAAGCTGTCTATCTTGGTCTCGTACTTCCGTGTTGCACCAAACAAATCGACGTTCCGTAAGCTCGTGTGGATCACCTTGGGCATAGTGATGGCGGCATTCCTTACGTTCCTCATCGCTTTGTGGTTGCAGTGCATGTAGGTGCTACCCTGCCATGCATTGTCCGCATTTCTGACCAATCACAGGCCGATATCTAGTTATTGGACTCTGCTTGCCGGCGATGGTGACTGCATCCCCGAAGGGCCACCCCTGGTCACTCAAACTGTGGTCAACGTCGTAACCGACTTCATGATCTACGCTCTTCCCATCCCTACCCTGTTCGGCTTGTCCCTTCCCATGATACAGCGTGTCGGCCTTGTTGTCCTCTTTTCCGTCGGCGTCGTCATCGTCGTTGCAGGCAGCTTCCGTGCCTATTGGGTACATTATGTCCTGTACAAGACATACGACGCAACCTGGTACGGATATGAGATCTGGCTATGGACTGCCATCGAGACGAACGTCGGAGTGATTTGCGGATGCATTCCAGCGTTGAAGCCTTTGCTCTTCCCTGCTAGGGCTCGCGCGGCAGGCTCCAAATATGCCAACGGCTCAACCCACAGCCGCAGGAAGGAGAAGGTAACGCCGGTTCTCGATCAAGTAGAGATGGACACACGCAACTTGACCGACAACGACTCGAGGCCAGGAACTGCTACTGCACACGTGCATGTCAGTCACAGCTTGCGACCGATGAGCGGAGACACCGACAAGAGTCGCTTCGATTCCGATATAGAGCAACAGAAGACGTACATGTACTGATCGTTCGCTCGATTTACTTTCTTTCCGCCTCTTACACTAATTTGCGCCTATGCAGCGCCAACTGTAGATAGTAGATTCCCGACTGGATCGCTCCTGCTCGACATGTCTCTTTACCCTTCTTGCTAAAAGTCAGCAACCCTGGTCGGTCATTTGGGCGGTCGTTTTTGTTTTCTTGGGCCTGGGCGCACGATATCCCCTCATACAGTGTCAGCGAAGGTGTTTGGCGAAGTAGATCAATTCAGATCATGTCAACTCAGGGCTGTTTCACTCATGAATCGTGCTTGGTGCTTGCGCCTAACGTTAATCCTGAGATTCTAGCCGCATCACCCCTCCGCACGGGAGCGCGTCATCATGCTTGGAGGAGAAGGCACGGCCCAGCGACGGTGAGTCTATTCCAACCTCAATCTTGTCTTCAGTCCCCTTCCATCATCCGGCAATTCCGTGCTCATCGCAATTCCTTATGACGACCTACACAGCTTGTAGCAGAGTCAGTTGCTGCGCTCGAGCGCCACGATGGTCAACCTCACTTCGCCGTTGCCTATGGTGCGACCGCCTTCGCTTTTCCACCCTCGCTATTCAGCTCGCCATTCTCCACGTCTGTGCCCAATGATGTCATTCCATGGTCACCTTTTCGTCGCATTCTCTTGGATGGCCTCAACCTGGGTCGCAATTGTCAAGGCCACCGAGCGAGCTTGGTGAGTTGGCATTCGGCTGCGCTGGCGATGAGGCGCGCAATAGCGGCTCAGCTCGGTAGTTGACGCTGGCAGAGCGGACCCGCGGAGCCTACACCAAGCAAAACAAAATTCACATTTGAGATGGTGCACGACTGGTCCTCGAAGCTCACAGTCCGAATGGCATGCGACGCATTTGAAGGTCCAAGAACCACCCGATGTCCCGGATCAGGTGGAACCTCAGACGTAGCGTTGGGCCAGGGCTGGAATTGGCGCGCCTCGGCACCACGCAACCGGCGCATGCGTCTGTATGCGCAATCAGCCTCCGATCATGCATCATGACATCTATTGTACAGCTGTACACCGCAAGTCGATATCGATCGCCTCGGTACATCATGTCGGCTGCACTGTGTTCCGGTATACGAACCTGAAGCTGCCTGGCTACAAGCAACAGCTCAGTTTTGAAGAGGCGAGTTGTGCAAAGCATCGGTTTCCCTGGATACCACTATGATCAGGGGGATTGTTGTTTCTAAATTAACTCTAACGCTTTTGCAGCAGCTCTCGGGCCATTAAACGTCATGATCGAAGCCCAAAGCTTTTGTGCACGAGCAGCCGCCGTCCCAGACTTCCCAGACGGTAGCATTTCCGCCCATTCGCCGTCCGCTCGAGGTTCAAGATCCGAAAAATGGCGTTAACCCTGCCAGTTAGCGCTCCTCAATCGAATCATTGCCAGCGCACCGTGCAGCTAGAGGTCAATTCGTCCTCAAAAGCATATACGCAGGGTCGTGGACCATGCATGCAGCCGCAGTATAAGCTCCATGCACGTCGCTGCGTCACTTCTGCACCCATTCGAACCCTTTCAAGATGAGATACTCCACCAAGTGCTCTCTTGCGCTACCCATCATCACATCTCTCTGGCTGACAGCATCGGCTTTGCCTACGAAACCGCCAAAAGTGCCTGTATGTATCATCGGCGCGGGACCAGCAGGATTGTCAGCAGCTGCGAGACTGGAGGCAAAAGGCATCGAATCCGTAGTGTTTGAGAGACAAGCTGAGGTTGGCGGTAAATGCCAGTCGTACTACGATGAGGAGTGAGTGTTACACACGACGTTGAGGCGAAGCGCCATAACCGCGGCTGACCACCCTCCCAGAGGAATTTTCCACCCGCTTGGCGCAGCCTTCTTTTCGAACGCAACGTATACAGAGACTCTGAAAGTCATCGACGAGTCTGGGGTCTCCATCGAAGAATTTGCGCTCGCAGGCGCACGACAACAGTTCCGCTTCAACATTACCACCGGTGCAACAGAGGCTGTACCGGCACTGTCCACGCAAGCACTGCAGCTTGTGGCTGCTGAGGTGCCGCGGTACATCCAGCTTTGGAACCGAGACTTTGCGCCCATCAGCAATACAAATTACAAGGTACGCGGAAAAAATGACGGCATGGAACCGAGGGTAGCTAACTCCAGAACAGAAAGGTGTCCCTGACAGTTTAGCCGTTTCTGGAGAGCAATGGTTCAAGACGAACAACTTTACGGTCTTGCCAAGTCTGCTTGTGAATCCCCTCGCCCTTTACGGATATGGAGATATCAGGGTTGTTCCAGCCGTAAGCGATTCTCAATATTAATGTATCTACAGTTGCTGACCTTCGCAGTTGTACATCCTACAGTACTTTTCGCCCGATTTGATTACCGCATTCGTCGGTCAGCACAACGTATACTACACCGACTTCCATAAAGTCTGGGTTGAATGGTTGAAAAAGAAGGAGTGCAAGGCCAAGATCAACCTTTCGCATGAGGTTCGCTGCATTGACCGATCTGGGAAGAACCCTGTTGTCAAATACACAGCCCCCAAGCCTTACAGCAACTTCTATCGATGGGGAAAGCAAGAGTGTGATTCTCTGATTTTCGCCTTCCCACCAAGCATTGAAAATCTGGAAAGGGTTGGGTTGGACCTGACCGAAGAAGAACAGGACTTGTTCTCGGAAGTTGTTACTCACAACTACTACTCTTCAGCAGTGGAGTTCGAGCTTCCGTTCGGTGTATCATACATCGCCAACAGCTCCAACTCTAGTGTTCCTCCGCCCAACATTAGAGAACCGGTTGCTGTGCTACGTCTCAACGCTAAGTCCAACGTATCGACCTCGTGGTCATGGGGTCAGGATAATGTGTATGAGTCGGAATCTGCTGCCCGCGATCTTTTACAAACCACTTTGTCGAAAATCAACAAAGACCCACGGAACATGACCGCGAAAGCGGAGCCCTTGAGCTCTGATGAGATCCGCGCGTTCAGGAAATGGGACTACTTTCCGCATTTCGGCAGTGAATCGCTTCGAAACGGGGCATATGGGTACCTCAATAGGCTCCAAGGGTGCAACAAGAGTTTCTGGGCCAGCGGGCTAGGTGGTATGGAGATTGTTGAATGGGCCATACGCGCAGGCCAAGACGTTGTCGACACGTACTACTAGCGCTTGTCGCTTTGCATAACACGAAAAAGACGGGAAAAAACTGGAATGGGTTGGATATCTGCGTTGTTTATTCGCCGTATACCCTGGCAAAGGCCTGAAAAAGGACACAACCGGGTTGGGAACGCGGATCACGAATTTCGTTTGCTTGCATTGCGCTAATGACTTTCTGTATAGATAGATGATACCTTTGATGACTGCGCCTTCGATGAGCGTAGCATCATGATCACGTCCGTTTATGACTAGCATGGGCTGGATTGGGACGGACATACGGTTATGATGACGACGCCAATTGACTTTAATGATAATGGATTGTAGCATAGTGTAGATAGCTAGAGTAGTGTCGATGTATTAGATATCGTTTGTTTGGTGAATGACCAATTTTCTGCTTCCGCTTAATAGACTGGCAGCCTGCTTGGCGGTACCCTCCAACCTATCCGAGTGAGCATCATGCGGTCGTATTCGCTTCCTGCCCTCTCTAGCTTCGACCTGTTTCTCAACTTTGCCGTATCGGCTAGACCGAGCTGTGCCGCGCTCAATCAATGCGTCTCCGTGGCGAAGTCAGCGTGTCGATGTTTCTACGGCAATGACGCCACCTTATGTGTCGTTCTGATAAGACTGGGAAGACCTTGTCAGAAGGCTTCGGATCGACCGTGGTGCGCTGGCATCTGTCCGTGGCGTAATTGTAGGCGAGTAGAATGGTCGCAGCCACAGGTGTGGCGCCAGATACGCCACAGTCGCGGTGAGCGCACGCATGCGGCGGGTCCGTCGTGAGGGGTTTTGCTTGTTAGTGGGAGGAGGGGATAATGTGATGGAGAATTATGGAATGGGATTATCATGCGGGTTTGTCAAAGGTATAGGATGGAGAGCGTTTTGTTGTGGAAAGACAGTTTGATGTGTAGTTTCTGCATAGGACAACTAAGAAGATCGATACAGTTTCATAAATAGCTTTCAGCCTAATAAGCATGCTCGATCTGGCCACAGCACTTGAATGTGAAGATCAGATATCTGTATCATTAAAGTGCGACCTCGTGACTAGTGATCTGATATGAAATTCAATTAACTCCTTGCTGACATTGATGCCTGGACATGTCAATTTACGGTTCATGATCCTCCATTCCTCAAGACTAGCCACAACCCATACGGCGAATGGTGGATGTTAAAGTTGCTCCTCTTGAGCAGAGCACCACGATAATCACCAATTAACCCTGCCTAAAGGTTGGGGTACAAAGTCAGCGTAACGTTCAAAGGTCAAAGGGGTAGGTGGAAGTAGGTGTCTTAGCCAGCTGTCAATGTCTGAAGATTTCAGACAATCGCCAGCACGAGCACCCACTTTGTACCCTGACATTACTCACCATTTGATCCTCTTCTCACGGAACATGCTCACCATGCCAATAGGCAATAGTCCTGGGTCCACCACGTTCAAACCTCCGAACCTCTCGCACATCTCCGGCCCGTACATCTGTGCGACCCACTTCCAGTACGGCTCCATGCTTGCCCACCTGCTCGTGATGCCTTTCAAATTGCTTTGGCCGCTCAATTGCTCTACCGCGTGCTTCACCTGGACGCTGACAACGATTGACTCTTCTATTGGCCGTCTCATCAGATTGCGATATGTGCTAGCAATTTTCACCTTGTAAGAAGTATTGTATTGTTCACGGTAGGCGATGAACTCTTCGAAAGGAAAGAAGATGTCAGCGTTCTGGGCTGGCCGGAAGTCAGGGTCCTCCACACGATTGCGACCCTCGCCGCGATCGAATGTCGACTTTGCTTGCATGTAGTCTTTGCGCTCTTGCTTCTCATACTCGTCGAGAAAATCGTATGGGTTCTCCTTGACTGACTCCCGGATCTGCAATAGACCGACGAAGGGTGACTTGAGATCCAAACCACCAAGCTCGACGGGGAAGAAAAGGAAGCCATCAGGGATGTTGCGCACCTCGAATCGCTCCTCAATCGTCTGTTTCAGGAACTGAACGACGTTGCCACCCTCGAAAATCTTCTCTTGAATACGACGATGCGTCGCTAGCATCCTGTCGACGTGTTCGCGGCCAAAGCAATTGGCTGCCTTTCCGAAATTGGAGCTGAAGAAGGTGGCAGCATACGTGTTCCACGCCTGGATCCAGTCGATGACGCTCTTCGACTTGCCTTGCAGCTGTGTACGCAGCTCTTCGATGTGTCCCTCCACCATTTTCTCATCAATTTCGAAACGACCAGTAAATCCATCGAGATAGAGAAAGCCCCAGCGGATTTGCCCACTTGGGAGACGATCATCCATGTCCACATCGACAGAGTGATTTTTGGCTTTGTCCCCAAAGATACGGACACTGCCAGTCTTTATGTCGTCGATCTAACAAGATTAGTATACGGTTTTTGTTTGATGTGGTGCCGATGATACATACCTTTACGCCCATAGCAGCAGCAAACTGCTGTACACAGCTCCAAGCCTTTGCACACTTGGCGTTGTCTTTCGACCAGAACCATATGTCGTCATAGAGGCGATATAGCATCCCGCCATTAGTAGAGTCGTTTACGGAAAAATCAAGACATGCTAGGACAACCTCTCCAAACACGTCGCTGAGTGTATGCGATCCAGGGGTACCGCGACGACGGTGGCGTGGGGACGAGGATTGATCGTCAGCGAACTTTAGCGGAGCTTGTAGGAATGTCTTGAAGAATTTGCGCCATTTGTCCGAAACTCCAAAGAACTCAAGAACACCGAGAATAGTCTCGTGTGGCAAAAGAGGATTCCAGGATTCAAACACAGAGCGGAAGCATGTAAGCTCGCCATGCAGACGGGTGTTAAGAACAATTTCGGTGGCCACAATATGGAGAAGCTTTTGTTTAGCTTCCATGGGGTTCTTTGATTGATTGTAGTCATCGTCGTCGTCGTCATCGTCTTCATCATCGTCTTCTTCTTCTTCATCTAGACGCGAGTACAAAGTTAGTGCAATCCGGAAGAGTAGGAATGAGTACTTCATGGTAAGGATACTATACTGATTCTTCCCGGAGAAAGGAACGGCTCTTAAATAAGGAATCTGTGCATGGCGTTACTTACCACAGTAAACCAATCCATGTGTGGTAGCTGGGGCTGATTTACGCGCAGCCTGCGATGCCAGTTGTTTTCGCGGCGCCATACCACCAGTGGATTTACGAGCTGTCTGCTTCGTACGACTAGTTGTCAGAGTCTGGGTGGGCTGGGCGTAGCTCCCAAATTCAGCTTCTTCCTCTCCTTCATTTGTCTCAACGCTCTGTTGTTCAAAGTCGAGCAGTTGATGAGCAAAATACAGTTTACGATGTGTATCCGAACGTCTTCTTTCAAGGTTTTGGTCGATTTGAGTACTGCGGGCGCCGAGATAGTATTCTCGGCGTAGGCGGTCCAACTTTGGAACATTGGCATTGTTCGACCTCCAAGCCTCCTTGCGGAAGGTTTTAAAGGCGTTCTTGAAAAAGACTGACCATTTCACGCCGATGTAATGCAGAAAGATGGCCTGCAAGAGATCTTCGTGCATATGGATGCTGTATCCACCACTGACATTTCGTCGTTCCTCGAGCGGGACGTGGTCGCCCCACGACCAACGGTCTAGGACAGTCATACGCATGTTGAGCACATCCGCAATCTCACTGAGAATAATGTCGTTGCGCAGGAAGTCCTTGAGTACCTCACGTTTCTCGTTCGATAGAAGGTCAGAGCTCTGTAGACCTTGAATAACCCATTTCAAAGTAGGGACATTGAACTGCTGCGAGCTAGTGAAGCTGCTCTCGAAAGAGGCAACATTGCTACGCAGCTCAGACAGCGCTGTTGATACTTTTTCTGTGTCGGTATTTTCTTCGTCGTCACGGAAAAGCTGTTCAAGATAGTCTGCAAGTCCCTTCTGATCCACATCAGCAGGCTCGAAGACCACCTTCTCCCACTGAGTGCGGGCTTCAAGTTTCTTTGCTCCAGGAAGCTCTTCGTATCCATCACTTGGCTCAGAGTTTCCATCGGCAAGAGCAGACTTTTCCGAAGACAGCCACTCGGTGACAAGCCGGCCATACAGATCGGCGTATTGATACTTGGCGGACTGAACAGAAAGATACTGAAGAATCATATTTTCCCAGTTCTCGAGGACTTTGAGTGAGACCGAAGGATCGTACCGGGCTTGCTCTAGAAATCGATCGAGGTTTTTCAGATCTGTTTCGAGGCGGCGGTTGCCGGTCGAGCCTACCACAA
This sequence comes from Paracamarosporium sp. OC-R06-R3, assembly GCA_019828545.1. Lineage (NCBI taxonomy): Eukaryota > Fungi > Ascomycota > Dothideomycetes > Pleosporales > Didymosphaeriaceae > Paracamarosporium > Paracamarosporium sp. OC-R06-R3. The sequence goes on from JACVRA010000164.1 coordinate 148,303, forward strand.
CGCGGCCGTGGGCGCCATCTTTCAACGACACTGTGGTAACTTTGAGACAAGACTTGATGCCATCTACGAGGACAAATAGCCGCTCAAGGCGGTCTGGGATGTTTGAGGCTGTTTCCAGCAGCTTTTTGTACTGTTCCTCGAAAGCAAGACGCTGTTCGGCGAGCTCCTCTAACTTTGTCGTAGTGATGTCCTGCAACGTCTTGGAGAAAACGCTACCAGAAGACGCCATTGGGCTGGGATGCTCTTCGGAGAACAGTATCAATGAGGCAAACACCGAACTAACAGGTAGCAGAAGATGTTGCTTGAGGTTGATTGGAGAGGGGTACAATATGAGAAAGAGGCGTTTCTGAGATGATGAGATCGATGATATATAGTTGAGAGTGACTCATAAGCCGTTGACCTTAGAAGGAATGCCTGGGGTAGAATTCGCACGTAGGCAACAACGTCTGGGGTACTTGGCGGGGTCCTGTGCCGCCCCCAGATATGTGTAACAAGCGTGATTACATAATACAGCATCCATTGGCTTGGCAACATCCATGTTCCTTGATGCTTTACTTGCATTCTCGAATACAAGGCGGCAGGATGTTTGCCGTTTACTTTTACCTGATATATTCTTACGTCAGCACACCCAGAGCGGCAATGACTAGTACAGATCACGTTAGTGCATGTAATTTTAGCGTAAAAAATGTGGTGTTGAGTGCTGGCAAAGCCTGTTACAGAGCTCTACATGGGAACGTAGTTGTAGTGCCCTCGCAAATATAAAAGCACTTTAATTGTTTCTTCGCACGACCTACACATTTACCATCCTTCCCTACACTGACTGTTCAAAGGCCGAGCACCCCTCTCTCTTGCATCAAACTGTTGCCTAAACGCGATGGCCGCAAGTACGCTTCAAACCAGAACAATCAGTTCTGAAAAATTCGTCGAAAGTTGCGGGGCTCTCCTGTTCGATTTATCAAAGTCTTCCGACGTCAAAGTTTGTCTGATTCGGCACAAAGACTCTGGAGAATGGCATTTCGCCAAAGGTCGCCGTAATCAAGGCGAAGCCCGTAAAGATGCCGCAATTCGCGAGGTCATGGAGGAAACCGGATTCCACTGCCGGTTATTACCGGTCACTATGCCCACCAGAGCGACGCCTATGGATGCTCACGCAGACGTTCCTGATAAAGCACATTTGTGTGAAAATCTCACAGAGCCTTTCATGTGCCAGATACGAACACTCAAAAACGGAAAGGGCACGAAAATCATTTGGTGGTTCATTGCGGTTCTAGAAGAAGATGGGGATAAAGAGAAACTACCAGGAGAAGACAAATGGCTGCCCGTATTTCTACCTTGGGGTGACGCACTCAATACTCTCACCTTTCAAAATGACCGAGAACTGCTACAAACAGCCCTATCACTGCTTGCGATGACCTTTCCAGCACTTGGATCTCTAGGTGTAGACATTCATCAGCAAAACACAGTTATAGGAGATACATCCAGTCCCAACGTAAATGTGCAGACTGCGTCAGGTGCGACCATATCAAAGAAGGCTGCGAAGCGGGCTGCAAAAGCTGTGAAGGCATTGAAAAGATTAAAGATGCACAAGGAACAGAGCGACAAGATCCCGTCAAAATAGTAGGACGTGTGCGAAGCGTACGGCTATATTGGAGAACCCCAAGAGGATTTCAACTGCGGAAGTCAACCGGCTTCGGGAAGCTTGCTAGACTTCTTACCAGTTCATAACCTTGGTTTAGTACATTACAGGACCATAGTGGAATGATCTGTACTATCGCAACAGCCGGACATCCCCTCGCAGTCTAATCCTCCCTGGCCAACCACTTCTTAGACGCTTCATATACCTTTGGGAATGCCGGGTCGAGCGCCAAGTATCGTTGGAAGCTACTCTCATCCAAGAGCTCCATGAACTTCAGATACGTCACGAAAATAATGTCCGCATACGAAACTACATATTTGTTAGCAAGATCTCGACTTAGTACGCATCATCAACTATAACTTACTGGTTTCACCCAAGAAGAATGGGCCGCCCTTCGCCCTGAGCAGATCACCGATTTCTTTTGCGATGGGCTTCATTTCTTCCCATCCTTCTTCACCCGCCTCCCTCTCCACTTGATCCAATGGCTTCCCATAAGTTTCCTCTCGCGTCAGATAGAAGTAGTCCGCCGAAACCTTACTTAGCAAAATCCGTGGCACCTTGGGAATAAAGTATGATCTAAGGGGGCCCATGATAGCAATCTCGCGCAACTTTGCCACGATAGGGTCATCTAGGTGGAGCGAGGGTGTGGGATATTGCTTCTCGAGCTCTTGGACGATCTTCCAGCTGTCCATGGCGTAGGTACCGTCGGCATAGCGGATGGCAGGGCTTGTGTAATCTGAAAAGTACCCGGGGTCGTTGGGATCGTTCGGAGGAAGACCACTTCATCGAGTCAGAGGGATCTAGAATTGATGGAGACAATGGGTGCGTACAAGCTTTTAAGGACAGGCACCAAGTCCGGGTACTCAACCCATTCAGTCTTGTAGTCAATTCCCTTAAGGTTCAGCACCATACGTACTGCAAGAATTAGCAGATTTCAATTCCGCAACACTCATGGACTCACTCTTCCACGGATTGAACGACCATCCTTTGGTGGGAGGCCGGGTGGGAATGTCGTACAAGATGACCTGCTGAGACATTGTCGCTGATGTGATGGCGTAAGGAAAATACAGCTGCCAAACGTGTGTGTGATGCTCTGTGGGATATTCAATGGAATATACATAGAATGGGCCTCGGCATTTGTAATCATGTGGATGACATCTCACGCCCTGCAATAACTGCGGGTAACCCGATACAGTAAGATAAGTGGGTCTGTAGTCCCCGCGGCCGCATTCCACGTTATTGTTATAGTAGTTGGTAAGAATGATAACAGGGTAAGCAATCTCGCAAAATTTATGTCCTGTACTAGTTAGCGTCCAACATAGGTGTTACACATCCATCCAACACCACGGCTTATTCTGACCTGGCCAGCACGCGACTGCGTACAGCTCGCATTTTTGTCAATGTTCGACAGTCTTCGTGCAGACAGAGGCCGTGATGCGATTGTTCGGCTTATTGAAACCGTATCGGAAGCTTCGTTTGTATCATGTGCATGTGCTCAATGGATGTTCTGAAAGCCCGAAGTCCCTTAAATTTGTTCCGCGGCCGTCGCCTCGTATTCGTTCTACCATCAAACACAACATTACTCGGTGTAGTCTAGCGTCATCCAATCGCGAACCAAAGTTCTTATAGAGCTTTGGAAGATGACCTCGAACTGGTGGAGATCTTTGATCGACGTCGTTCGTGGCGCACATGGGATCGATGCATGGGTGGACAAACCATTGTCCGCGGCCGGTGTAGCCTCACGACAATGTGCTTTGGTCGTTTAGGCTGAGTCGTCATGAGAAGATCGTCAGTCAAGCTGCCTTTCGAGTCGGCTGAGGGATACCTAAAGAAAGGAAAAGAGGTTGGGTGAATGCTGATGGACGGTTGGCTGACATGCATTCCGATGTCGAAAGGCGTAATTCCATGTCTGCGGCTTCAGCCTATTCAAAGATCAGGTATGCCATTGAGCTTTATAGAGCCATGAACACTGAAAAAGATATCTTACACAAAGCCGTGCACGCATAGCTATCCACAGGGCACAATGCTACCGAGTGGACGATGCGGTTAGGCCCCTCAGATGACTGCGCTTGTCCCTTAACGACAAGTACCACCAGGGCTGATAGAGAAAGAAAACCAAAATATCATATACTGCAAAACAACTTTAAAACATGAATCACATCAAAGAATATATTCTCCCATGCAGCCGTGGAGCGTGGCAAACTACCGTGCTCGCCTAAGGTAACCATCAAGGTACTGAACCCTCCACCCTCGCACACAAATTCCATTTCAACACTTAATACAATTCTCTCCTCTTCAAAAAACACACCTCTATCCTCACCACACAAGCCAACTCGCAATGTCCCACGACACCGTTTGGTACTCCCGCCCGCGCACCTACGGCAAAGGCTCGCGAAGCTGGTAAGCTCTTTCCCCGACCAGCTCGCACCCCTCGCATCAAGCCGTGCTAGCTATGTCGATGCTGAAACCTAGATCGTAGTGTCGTTACAGGCGAGAAGAAACATGCCGGTCTGATCCGCAAGTACGGACTCAACATGAGTCGGCAAGCGTTCCGGGAGAAGGCTGCAGATATCGGGTTCGTCAAGGTACGGGAATCCAAATGCATTCTAATGTGTTCGTATTTCGTATAGAAGGTGCTAACAAAGACTCAGTATCGCTAAGAGAGACGGGAACGGAATGGGTTATGTTGAAAATGGCGCGGGCAGTTGGGCAAGGAGCTGAGAATGTACAGCATAGTTGCCCAATGATCTAATGAAATACAAGCCCTGCTCCGCTCATTTTATTGATATGTAGAATCTTGGGAGGCGATTCCAAGTTTTGTTTCATGATGTGTCTTGGTGAAAGTCTCCCAGGAATCCGGGGTAAGCATGGAAAGAATGCCCGATAAGCAACCATCGAACCATCTCATCAATTTCAGTCCCAACGACATCACATTTCCAGGCAGAACGAACTACCTAGAGAATACCTAAACGATGGAACTTACCACCCACATTACAAACGGAGCAGGAAGATCCACACGTCACATCACATCGCATCCCAACAGATCCATTCACACAATCCTCTCCAAGTCCTTCTCTCTCCTCATTTAGGAGGAACATAGATGCATATTTATCTAATAGCTAGATCGATACATACAGACTAAAAAGAAACATGCAGTAGTAGTACTAGTGGTGGCAATATATGCAGTGCGCCCAACTCCGTTCCAAACCAAGCAGCCTATATACAGGCCTACGCCATTCTAAATGTGCAATGCAAACCAAGATGCACGCTGTCATAACCCATCCATGATCGTAGAAAAGAAAGACAAAATGCAGAAAACACATCCCTCTGCTGTACAGACCGAGAGAGCCTCCGTCCCGCATATACAGAGCTAAAGATGGGACTTGTCTAAACAGCGATACCCCTCTTCTTCCAACCCCCGGGACCCCGCCATGCCCACAGCCAAAGCCCCATCGCAACCCACACCGATGCTGCCATAGCCCAGAACGTCAAGGCATAGCAGCTCTTCCCGTAGCACAGAACGTCATCTGCATCGCGTGCGATGCCGGATTCTCCATTATCAGCGCCCTTCTGGTACACAGTCGCGTAGATTGCGCTCCAGACGGTGGTTCCAGCCGCAGGAGTCATGGCCAGGATGCCCCAGTTTGTGCCGAAGTTTTCGACGCCCCAGACGACGGAGACAACGATGGGAGTGAGGGAGAAGACGGCACCGTAGCCAGAGCCGATGAGTGCGGAGACGACGGCGAAACGGGAAGAGTGGTTCTGGACCCAGCCACTCGCGAGGAGGAGTTGGCCGAGGGAGAGAATGAAGGCGAATGTCAGAAGGAAAGTAATGCGGGAGACCGAAAACTTCTTCTGTTGCGGTGGGATTGAGGATATAGAGTTGCTGACGGAGTCAGGGCCGCGGCGATGTTGGTGAATCGGGGCTACTGGGGCGAGGATATCTGAAAGCGTTCCAGTCACGAGACGAGCCACGGTGGAGGTAATGGCTACGATGGAGACGTGGGTCGCCGGGGAGGTTGTTGCTAGGGTGTGAGGAGGCGAGAGGGTGCCGATGATGGTTCCGAGATTGTTGATGAAGGTTTCTCCAGGACCAGTGACAAGGAAGAAACCAGTCGCGAGCCACCACATTGTTGGGTCGGACACGTAACGCTTCGTTTCTTCATTGAGCAGCCATGTCTTCTTACGTGCCTCTTCTTCCGCCTGGGCTTTCAAGCGCTCGGCTTCGGACTGGAGGAAGTCGAATGTCGAGTCGGAGAGATCGCGAGGCTCCATGGTGCCATATCCGTGGTTACTCGCGGCTTGGGTGAAGAACTCGTCGTGGGCTAGCAGACCAGAGCGTTCCAGCTCTTCAACTGCCTCATCAATCATCTCTTCCTCGTTGACGATCTGCAATGCGGAGAAGCCGATGATACCGACAACGGAGAGTGTTATGCCAAGGAAGAGGAAGAACTTATGGACGTTCACGTCCCCTCTGGAGCCGTCGGGCTTCACGTCGTATAGCAGCCTGCTGCCGACCTGACTCTGCCAGAAGCCGCTCAGGCCAAAGGCAGCAATAGGCGCTGCCAGAGCGATGCCCTTCCACTTCCCACGGCCAAAGTTCTTCGCGCACGTTGTGACGGCTGACAGGTACATGCAGGTCGTGCCCATGCCGATGGCGACAAATGCGAGCACCATGACGCCAAACGGCCAGCCATGCCCACCCGCAGACGGCGGAGGACCGCTCTTGTAGGCAAAAGCAGCTAGCAGGTATCCCAGCCCAAACAAGATGCCGGATAGAGCGGATGGAGTCCCAGGGCCGACGCGATCGCAGAGGTAGCCAAAGGCAGGCACAGGCAGGTACATGGCCAGCTCGGCGGTGATGCTGACGATGTTGACCTGGAACTGCGTGTAATGCAGCCTCGACTGGAACAGATGGCCGTACAGCGAGTAGGCGGTGATGCTGCCAGCGCAGAGGCAGTTGATGAGGGCCCAGATGAAGCTCAGCCATCGCACGGCTTCGCGCTGGAGGCGTGCGCGGTCGCGTTCCATGACGCCCTCTGCGACCTGTTCGAAGAAGCTGCCGGCGTAGCTCGTGTCCTGCGAGCGGCGGTTCGGATCGGACTCGTTGTCGCTGTGCAGGAGAGGACGCGTGGGGCGGTAGTCGAGCTTGTCGATGCCATTGCTGCTCCGCATCGGGCGGGATGACATGCCGCGGCGTTTCGGCGCGTGTGACAAGGTTACAAGGTCGCGTGGGCTACAGCGTCATGGCCGCGCACGGGCAGCGAGTGAACACAGATGGTATCGAGGGAAGATGCAAGAATGGAGGAGTGTTTCTCTCTGCTCGCAATGACGACGAGGCAGCCTGCTGGTAGAGTGCCCGCCCGCAAAGGAGCGGTCGGACTGTGCCAGCGTGACGCGCGCTAGCTGGCCCAAGCTTGCATGGACCCGCGCTTTTCGAAAATATGGACCAGGGCAGACATCACCACCACGACTCCCCGCACGAGTAGGCCACAATGGCGCCGTCACAGCCCCAGCAGGTCAACCTGTCGCCGGCCGAGCTGTCGTTCCTGCGATCGACGCTCTCGCAGTCTCCGCCTATCCGCTTCGACCACACAAAGGGCCCCAAGGACTTCCGGTCCATGCGCGCAGAGTATGACGTGCTGCCTGGAGCCAACGGAAGCGCACGCATTGCCCTTGAAGACGGCACTGAGGCCCTCGTCGGCGTCAAGGCAGAGGTGGAAAAGTCACAGTGGCGGCCATCCACGGTAGCAGCGGGCGACTTGGAGATGCGCGACGCCGACGACGGTGACGACGACGATAGCAAAGGCAAGGGCCAGAATTCGTGGATAGAGATGAGCGTGGAGATCCCAGGCTTCCGCGACGATGATCCGCTGCCCGTTTTCCTCGCCTCCATGCTCACAGAGAGCTTGCTTGCCAGCGGGGAGCTCAAAGACAGACTGTACATCAACAGCCGCTTCCACTGGAAGCTGTACATCGATGTGCGTGGCTCCTTCTTTGTGCACAGCATAGGCTGACTCATTACTAGATCCTCCTACTCTCCCCGCCGCTCTCCTACCCCCTCGCCCTTCTGTCCATGACCACCCATCTTGCCCTCCTCACCTCTCGCCTGCCGGCCTTGAAGTCTGAGAAGGACGAAGACCCGCTGTTCGACGATGACTGGGACGCCGCTGTCTTCCTATATCCCAAGAACAAAGGCAAAGGCTCTGAGGACAAGCCTCCCGTCATCGTGCTGGTCATGGCCATGGGACCGAACATCATTTTCGATCCATGCATGGAGGAGCTGGCCGTCGCCGATGCCGTGCTCGCAGTAGCATGTGCAAACGCAACTTCTGCATCTACACGTGCACGCATAGTGTCTATCCGAACCATCGACCCTCCGTCCCACCTCACACCTCCGGGTGTGCCAAACTCGATGAATTCTGCTACTGGTGGATCTGTCCCAGCATCAAGCGCCGAAGCGTTGACCCAGCGGGAGCTTCTTGCCAGCTCTGGGGTTTGGACGCCCCCGAGGGGTGGCATGAAAAGGGCGCTGATATCTCAGGTCGTGAAAATGGTGGTCGAAGAGGGAGGAGTTGCAGAAGAAGTCATTAGCGCATTGCAAGCCATCGAACTTGGGTGAAAGGGTGACAGGCACCATTTTCAGCTCACTTACGCCCCGCAGCAGACGTTTCATACAGAAACCAGTCCTGAGACGAGGCCGCTCGCAAGCACATGTAGTATTTCGTGCGAGTGACGGTTCTGCGGCCGATAATACCGTTATGTGCGAAGTCCGCACAGGGCGGCGTCTGACCCCACATTGAGAGATGGACTCCCTTGCAGGGTCAGGCTGGGGTTGGTCCGAAATAGAATTCAGCCCTACTTGGCTCTTAAGTTTCGAGTCGTGGGGGCCATGAATCAGCCAATCATAGAATGCCAAACCCGTTCCACTCTGCGAATCGCAATTTTGTTGCCATTACCAGTCTAGCCTTTACTCCTATGCGACGGCAACAAAAGCACGAGCTCAGCCTCATCTGCACGCATCAGTCATCCTTCGCCTTGCCGCCTTTCCTTGCTTTCATCTTGCGCACTTTTTTCTTTTAGGAATGACGCACTTCCATCTAAACTAGCCCACTCCTACTTGGTGACGCTGTACCCCGCGACAGAGGCCTGTTCCATGAGCTCAGTATGTGGTGGGAGAGTTGCGAGAAAACCCACTGTGGGTTCTGGGTCAATCTTGGTGAGTCGTCTTTAGTCTCCCTGTCTCGATCTAACACGCGTAGATGCTAGTCAGGGCACGCGAACGACTTTGACGCTACCCACTCAGTGGGGTTTGATTCTCATTGCGTTCCTAGCTCTTTTCATTAGGCTTGCTGGCAGCTATCTTTGGTCCATTATCTGTTTCATCATTCATCAATCGAAGGCATCGTCTGCGAACCAAGATGATGTATACCACCAAATCCAAATGGTTCTCCGCAACACGGACACTGAAGCCAGTTTGGGCTGGAAGCTCTTCAGAGTGGGTGTCGTCCACAAGGGCTCGAGACTCAATGCCTTCAATCGTACGTACTGGTTGATCCTGCTTGCGATGGTGCATGCCGCGGGCATTGGAGCTCTTGGTGGTCTCTCTTCAAGATTCATTGCAGGGAGCGATGCGGTCCTAGCTGTGAGGGGGGAATGTGGTTGGATGAAGGAGGTCGCCAACCCAGAACAAGAGCTGGGAAACCGAACCAGTCTTGAAACATTCAGTAGCTTGGTGGTCATGGCGAGATACGGATATCGTCGTAGTGCCAACTATGCACGATCGTGTTATGCCCAGACCAGCGACAATTCTTCCACTGCCTGCGAAATATACACTCGACCTACTTTGCCTTACAACGTCAGTCACTCGGACCCCTGCCCTTTCGATGAGAAGGTCTGCAATGGAACGGCGATGACGCTGGATACGAATGGCCTCCGATCCGATTCTGATCTGGGCATCAACACTTCGCCCGAGAACGCTGTTACGTTGCGTCAGACCATGACTTGTGTGCCCGTTGATGCAACATCGTATGCCACACCGTGGGGAAATGCAGATGAACTGCATATGAACATAAGCTTGGACGGGTCATGGAGAGGAGAGTCGGATCGAAAAGACCAGCGCATGTGCTATAAAGTTGGGAAAGACGAGACTAACGCAACGGACTTCCTCTTCTGCCTCACAAAGAACTCTCGACAGTACGGTGATGCTGCGTACGACCTAAAGTAAGTCACCACGTCGCAGTTTGAATACCGCCCTATGTGCTTTATCACGGCGAGCGTCCAGACGGTTGGCCTGTCACCCGCCTTAGTCAAATGGCTTGATTTCTAACCTAACATAGGTCTGCTTCATCATTTGTGAATTACACTGGTGCCTACGCGCCAATCTTCATTCCTTATCCCGCATTCGCCATCCCAGACGCCGATGTCACTCTAATGGGGCTCATTTCTCGAGTAAACTATCTAGACAAGATAGATGATCCATGGTTTAGTGCGTCGAACACAACCGAAGGAGGGACCTACAACACAAAAGGCTGGACAGCAACCCATCCACGATCCTTCCTCGGCTGTAGCCAGCGCTACCAACTATGCACCGCCGACAGATCGCACTGCTCCCCGTACACCGGACTCTACGGCATTGGCCACGAAGACGGAGACCTGAAAGACCTCAATCCAACGCAAAAAGCCGTGTTCCAACTCATGTGGAAGATGATCTGGTGTACGTTATCTTCCCTCAACTCCCGATACCATCAGCTACTAACCCTCCCCAAAGTCACACAGCTAAACTTCCAACTCATCTTCATCGGGCGCGAAAACCTCATCGCAAACGACTACCTCTGGGACGGCGGCACGCAATTCGGGCTCTCGGCCACCCTCCCCTCCAACCACTGGCAAACCGAAGTCTCAAACTTCATGAACGTGTCCCTGGCCGCACTCCAACGCGCGGGCCCCGCATTCGCGCAGCCCCCAGAGTTCGACGTCGGAAACCCAACTGCCAACGAGGACAACAATATCCTCAGGTATATCCAGGCGCCGACGGATCCGCAGATGTCGAGTCTATGCGATAGCATCAAGATGCGGTCGAAGGCACATACGTCATTTTCTGTACTAGGGCTGTTCTTGCTAGTTGGGCTAGGTCTGTTCATTATGCTGCTCAACGGGATGCTCCCGAAGATCGCAGCGTACTGGCAGATGCGCATGGGCAAGGGCGGATACAAGCGCCTCGAGTGGGTCGAAAGCAATGCGTTCCAGCTGCAGCGTATGGCGGCCGAGGGCCGTGGCGTGGGTCCGTGGAGAGGCAAAGAAAGTGATGTCCCGACGTTGGCGGCTGGGAGTGACAGGTTCAACTTAACGGGCATGAGTCTGAGGCAGAAGGGTGGCGGTGATGGGATGATGCAGGGTGGTGGACACGGCGGGTACCAGGTTGTGCATATGGGCGACGATATGGAGATGCAGGACCATGGCATGATGAGGGAGGGCACGAAGGATAGCCTCTCGAAGCAGGGCAGTACTAAGAAGCTGCTGGATTCGTAGGCGTTGGAAAGACTGGGTTAGAAGCATTAAATTGGCGCATCGCATGGTTTTGGTTTTCTTCTGTCTTTGATACCAAATTATAGTTTTATATCGGGATGCATGGTCCGCTATGCTCATACCACGCTTTCTACATCTACGTAGTCCAACATAACTCAAACACTCATATTACCCTCAACCCTCTCTTCCCCCCTTCAACATTCTATCACAAGTACTTACATCTATTCCTTCCTACATCCACACCTGTTCCCTCGCAGAACCAAGATCTAACAACCCCCAACTCCGCCCAAAATTATCGCTCACCCCAGGCCCGAAGAACTGTTTCCAGCTGAAACGAAGAAGCGTTGGCGGATCGTTGGATGTAAGCGTTCAACCGCTGTGCCACGGCTATACGTCTCGAAGTATATCGGTGGGGAGATGGCAGCGGGCAAGATGACGCCGGTATTCAGCGTGAAACATGGTCGATTGTCAACCATGCAGATGCAAAACGTCATCTCGCTTTGTTTGAGATATGCTGGTATACGGTAAGATGTAAGCAGAATCCGTCCTAAGAGCGTTGGGCAGCAGGCAGGATTAACCCGTGGATTGATGGAACTATTCTGGATCAGCCTTCCTGAGATATCGACTTGCGACGCTATAACGGTAGAGCGAGAAGGCGAGTTTACCTTTTTGGAACATGCTGGATGCAGTGCGTGTACCGAAAGGCATACACTATCTCTATCCAACCTAACCCAGCCCCTGAAGTCTCATCTGAGGACATTTCTTATGCATCTAGCTATTGATGGACAAAATCAGTACTCCTTCAGAAGCTTGGTAGATTTAGAATCTCCTTTTATGATTTATGTCGGACAGTGACAGGGTGTACCTAAGCTGTGACAGCGACTCTTACTGACCGTGATTCACGCTAGAAATTTGCAGTTGTTATAGTGCACTGCACTCACAATTTGATAAAGTTCCTGATATAAAGTTCCTGATAGTTTACACTTACCTCAAACAATTAACCAAGTAACGAATGCTATAAGGTGTACGGTTCAGTTCAGCACTCCGGAGGGAATACCAATAAGTGGTGCCAGCCAAAAGACGTGCGATTCGATTCGGACACTCCAAAGGGAATACTAAAGCGTGCACGGTTCAACACTCCGAAGGGAATACTAATAAGTAGTGCCAGCCAAAAGGCGTCCGATTCGATCTAGACACTCCGAAGGGAATGCTAAAGGTGTACAATTCGGTTTAACACTCCAAAGGGAATGAAAGAAGAAGCTTGCAGTTCAACACTCCAAATGGAATGTGCAATCCAGTTATCACCACACGGCCCAATGAACCTGTTGGTAGGAGGAGTGCGGATCCAAATGAGCCTGGAGTATCAAGTCGTTAAAGCGACCTGAAACCTATGGCAGAATCTTGCCCTGATCGAGCTTTTTCTCAACCCAAGCATCGATCTCTTCGTAACGCTCGAGAAGAATATCATAATCCTTCTTGAGACTACGAGCGGAAGTGGAAAGGTTGTTAAGATCAGCCTCAACTTCATCGTTTCTTTGCTCCCACAGGTCGATGCAATTTTTAGCTGATTCGATCTGCTGCTCGTGTCTCTGTTTGGTAGAGTGGACCGCCTGCTGTAGCTGTTGTATTTGAGTCTGTAGCCGCGACTTCTCGGAGTTAATTGTGAGCAATCGCGAGTCCCATTCTGTCTGTTTATCTGCGCTTTGACGTCGAAGCTGGACAGCATTTTCTTGCGAAGAATCAAGTTGACCTTGAACCAACGCTAGCTGGTTCCTGACTTTATTATTGCTCTCTTTGAGCTGAGAAACAGTGTTTTGAGAAGCACCAAATGATCTCCGAACCTTAGTAAGCTCGTCTTCGGTCTCGTTTTTGCTTTGGTGGAGCTCCCTGATCGTCTCCTCTGAGGAGTTGAGCTTTTGCTGGATCTCTTGGAACTGAACAACAGTGTGTCCCCAGGATTCCAACTTATGCTTAGCCTCCACGAGTTGGTTCATCGTACCCTCATTAGTCTCTTGGAGTCGGTCAACTGTTTGCTCTGACGCGTTCAACTTGCGCTTAGCTTCTGCTAAGTCATTCTCAGCTTTGCCTTTCCTCTTCTGAAGGCTAGTGACAGTATTATTGAACTCTGTAAGTTTACGCTCTGCCTCTGCGAGATCATTGTGAAGCCGAGAGACGGTGTTCTCGACCTGGTCTTTGCTTTCTTCCAAATGATGAATCTGGGTTCGAGCTTCACTAAGGTCCTTAGCCGACTTATTGCGGGCTTCTTGTGCTTGTCGTCTAATATCACCGTTCTCCGCTCGACTTTCTTTAACTATTTTCTGACAGTTCGCGAGCTCTTCCTGGCAAATGCGCTCGCTTTCCCGCAAGCTCCTGAGCTGATTTTGAGTTTCGGCAAGACTCTTATCGCACAACCCTAGCCGTTCCTGAGTCTGTGCTACCTCTTGCGTCTTTGTTTTTACATTGTCTCGCGCTTCGGTGAGTTCGTTGCTGGCAGTTTTGAGTTGGCTCGTCATATGTGCCTTCTCTTGCTCCCAGCTGTCCAATGCTCTATCATGCTCATTCGCAGCGCTGGTAGCCATTTGTTTTATGTTCGTGACATGCTGAGACAGCTGCTACCGTTCTTTTGACAGATTGGTAATTTGCATTGAGAGCTCTTGCTTCTCTTGCTCCAGGTTGCTAACTTGGCTCGAAAGCTTTCGATGCTCCTGAGTCCAATCTTGGGTAGCTTTGCTGTGCTTGTCAGCGGCAGTGGTGGCTACTTGCTGCAAATCCTTGAGCTGGGTTGATGCTTTATGCATCTCTTGTTGCAGATTGCCAACTTGCATTAGAAGCTCTTGCTTCTCTTGCTCTAGACTGCTAATCCGTGTTGAAAGCTTCTGGTCTTTCTGGTCCCAGCTCTGCATAGCTTTGTTGTACTTATCTGTAGTTGCGGTGACTGCGTTTTGCAAGCTATCAAGCTGCGTTGATGCCTCCTGAATTCTCTGTTGCAGGTTGGTAACTTGTATTGATTGCTTTTGATTCTCCTGCTCTAGGCTATCAATCTGCTTCAAGAGTCTCTGGTTGTCAATGTTCCAGCTCTCAGCAGCTTTATTGTGCTCATCGGCAGCGGCGATGGCTGCTTGGTGCAGGTTGGCAACTTCCATTGATAATTGTTGCTTCTCTTGGCTCCACCTCTCGGATGCCCTGCTATAAGTCTCGGTGGCAGTGGTGACTGCTTGCTCTGAGGCCTTGGCCTGGTTCGAGAACTGCTCTATGTCTTGCTGCAAACCCCGGAGCTGTTCTGACAATTCATCCTTTTCTTTCGCCCAGCTATGAGAAGCCTTGCTGTGTTCATCGACAGCTGTAGTTGCTGCCTGCTCTAGGCTAACGACATGCGTCGATAGTTGGTCGTCAGCTTGCTGTAGGTCATGAATCTGTCTTGACAGTATATGTTTTTCTTGCGCCCAACTCTGCGATGCTTTCTCATGTTCAGAAGTGGCAGCTTCACCTTGCTGTTTAATCTGGTCCCTTTCTTGTTGCAGATTATGGACTCGGGTGTTGAAGTCCTCATGTGCAGTAGCTAAGGTAGTCTTGTGGTGTATGACCTCATTTTCCAGATCCTGTGTCCGTTTCATAAGGTGTTCCTTCTCGCGTGCCCAGAGTGGGAGATACTGGTCGTACTTCTAAGCTTTAGGGACGAAGTCTTTATTCAGATCTTTAACTTTCCCCTGTAGGTCGAGAATCTGGTCCTGAAACCTTTGCTTTTCACGCCCACGAGACTGACTTCGGTCATGGGCATGTTTTTGCAGTTCGTTGATATGAGCCTCAGAAGCTTCCTTCCGATGATCCCGAGAAGTTACCAGTTCTTGGTTTGCTCTCCGAAGAGTGCTGATCGTGGCTTCGAAGTCTTGCTTCCCACGATCCCAAGAAGATATTAATTTTTGATTCTCTCTTCGAAGAGTGCTGATCGTGGTCTGAAAGTCTTGCTTCTCACGATCCCGAGAAGTTACTAGTTCTTGGTTTGCTCTCCGAAGAGTGCTGATCGTGGTCTCAAAATCTTGCTTCTCACGATCCCGAGAAGTTACTAGTTCTTGGTTTGCTCTTCGAAGGGTGTTGATCGTGGCCTCGAAGTTTTGCTTTTCACGATCCCGGGATGAGCTTCTGTGGCGAGCTGCGGTGTTCAGGTCCCTGATCTGCTTCTCGAGCTCTTTCCGCTTGTTCTTCAAGCCCAGGATTTGACTGTCGAGCTTGACTCTCTTTCCATCCCAGATATCAGAGTCGTGCTTCAGGATATTGAATTGCTCATCGAGGTCACTCTTCTGCTGCGAAATTGTAGAGATTTCTTGTTTGAGTGCTCGTATCTCGGCTTCTAGGGCAAATGAAGCATCTTGCCATTCCCTTTCTCTCTTCTCACTACGACGTGCAAAGCCATCTTTTTCTGATTGCAATTGCTGGCATTGTCTTCTAAGTGATCCACAATCGATGGAGAGGTTCTCCAACTTCTTCTTGGAATGTATGGCTTCTTCTTTCGCCCGGGTTTGAGCTTTGTCGTCGCTCCGATTCGCTTCCTCAAGTGTGGCAACCTTCTCATCTAAATGACGTAGTTCCACCTCGAGAACGCGGTCGGTGTCAAATTTTCCTGGACAATGTTAGAATGGCTAGGTAGCATATTCACAAACCTACTTCTGCTCTGCTTAGCAAGCGAAGATTGTTCCTGGCAGTACTCAAAGAACTTTTGCTGCTTTTGATCTGCGGACTGGAGCTTGTGGAGCTTCTTCTGTAGGCGCTTGAGTTCTAGCTCGGAATCATCATCACTTTGATCATCGCTTTCCTCTTGGAGCAGACCTAAGCGCTGGGATTGAGACTGGTTTTGCTGGGCTATGAACGTATTTTCAAGTTCTCTGGATGATGTGCTAAATAACAATTGTGTTCTGAGTTTGTTGATCGAGTGCTGTAGGGCGCCCCGATCGTGTGCCATTGGTGTATGGGGGATGACGAGTGTCGACGGCGAACCGTGTTTCCACACTTGCTCGACTGCGCATGCATTTAGAGCGAAAGCGAGGAAAGTGCACCTGGGACACGACCACCACGACCACGACCACCATCACCACTGTCAAAACATGGGGAAAGCTTTTGGACCAGAAGTCGACAGAAATTCACCCGCAACATTACGCAAGGAGCCCTTCATCTACTGGGGATATATTAAATTTTGTACTTTGCATGCGCCCACCGAACAACAACGTCCCGGTAATGCGCAACTCTAGATGGGAATCGCATCAGCGGCGCAACCAAATCATGCCCTAGCATCGTCTATCGTTAATCACGCACGCACGCACGCAGCAACCCAAGCCGACTGTTTGTCTAACCGTTCCCGTGCCCAAAAGCCTCATTCCAGGGACAAAACACAACGCGACACGCACGACTAGATCTAGTGATACAACGCTCTAACCCGAGAACTCCTTGATGTCCGTCGTCTTGCCCGGGACGAGGGCAAGGGGCACGATACCCGAGACGTGCATCTCGGGGCCGAACACGTGCATGTTGAGGCCGAGCTCCTGGCCGACGCTCTTGATGTTCTTGAGACCCTCCTGGTAGTTGGGACCAGCACGACGGATCCAGATCTGGACGTTGTGCTCGATGAGGAGGGGTGAGACCTCCCTGAGGGCGCGGATGACACCCTTGAAGGTGGAGGCAACGTTGGTGAAGTTGGCAATACCACCACCAATGAAGAGGACCTTGCCTTCCTTGTGCTGAGGCGCACGGAGCATAAGGTCGAGGACGGTGCGGGCGTAGTGGAAGGTCTGGGTCTCCGTGGGAGCACCAGAGTACTCACCGTAGTTGGCAAGCTCGCTGGCGAAGCCGGCAGAGGCGATGGCGTCGGCGTAGACGACGGAAGCACCACCACCAGCGACGAGAGTCCACACACGGCCGTTGGCGTTGAGGATGGTGAGCTTGAGAGACGCACCAGTCTTCGCGTCCATCTCAGCAATGTAGGCCTCCTCCTTGCTCATCTCGCGACCGAAAGGAGCAGGGAACTCAAGCGGAGGACCGACATCGATGGTAGTCTTGCCCTCCTTGGAAGGAGCAGCTGGTATACCGAGAGCAGTCGCACTGCGGGCGATGGCCCATTTGGCACCGCACTCGAACTCGGCGGTCTGGTCAATCTTGCCAGCAAGATCCAGGAAGTGGACCTCAGCGGAGGTGGCGTCCTCGTTGGGGATGACAACCAGGGGGTTGATCTCGAGGTATCTACGATGGGGTTAGCGCTGACGTCTAGGGGGAGATAGGGTGAGTGAACGCACGTGAACTGGCAGTCGACGTAGACGGCGTATAGCCTGGAGATGAAGTCGACGAGGACGTTGTGGACGCCCTTGGGAACCTTGCTCAGCAGGGTGCTGGCGATGGTCTCGTTGGACGGGTAGTTCTTGAGGTCGACGGGGATGAGGAGCTTCTCAGCCTTCTCATCGACATCACCAACATCGACACCACCCTCGTGGGTGAAGAGGATCCAGTCACCCTAGATCGGAAAGTTAGCGTAGGGATCGGGCTGTGATTGGTAACCAAGTGCAGTAGCCGAGCGCGATTGGGAAGAGCCGCAAGATTAGAGTGAAATGAGGCGACTGAAACGGCAGGCGCGCGCCAATGCCGCTACATTTGGACTGTCACATGCTTGGAAAGCGGACATTGCAGTGGGCAGGCGTGTGCTCGCAGAGTGGGCCAGGGTAACTTTTCCCTTCGCCCGAGCGGCCGTCTAACAAAAACGAAGTCCGCCCGCTGCCTGGTGTCTGGACGATTGCACTGCACCGCGCTGCAGTCGCAAAAAAAATTTTGTTTCTTGCGGCCCTTTTGGCTTTTCCCTTCGGACGGCGTATTTCTTCGACTGCGCTCTCACCATGCGCTCGCAAACGAAACAGGGGGATCACGTACCTCTCGCACCGAGTTGATGTTGATGTAGTACTCTGTGTTTTGCGGGTGAGGCACGAACGGCTCAACCAGGAACTGCCTCAGGACACCGTCGACGGTCTCGACACGCTGGACCTTGCCGGCCCTCTCCTCGATCCACGCGCGAGCCTCAGCCCACGTCTTGTTCAGCGCCAGCAGGCCGCTCTTGCCTCGCCTCTTGATCAACTGATCGGGCTTTGCGACGAACTTTGCTCCCGAAGCCAGCAGCCACGGGTAGGTGGCCTCGGCCTGGTCGAGCACGCCCTTGACGTCGGCATCGGCAGGGAAGTGCAGCGAGGCGAGCTTGGAGGGCGGGTTGTGTGTGGAAGAGGCGGGCAGCGGGGTGGGCTTGATGACGGGGGCACGGGTGAGGTGGTAGTTGATGATGGCCTTGCCGTCGGCCTCGAGGATGGATTTGGCGGACATGGTGTTGAAGAGGTGGGATGGAACTGGAGCTGGGTGAGTGCTTACTCCTGAGCGAGCAGTCAAAAGAGGGACGGATGGTTTATCGACGGGGCCGCGCTGGCGTGGAACAAAATTCGCAGAGGGTCGTAGCCCGAAAACGCCCCGGAATTACCCTCGCTGGGTTTTATTGGAAAGCGCCGGCCCAACTCGACGGGACAGCTGAGGGCGCAAGAAAAAGAAACGGGGGCAGCGGGGGACGCACCTGGTCGGTTGGGCAGCCACAGACGGAAGCTGGAGGCAAAAGACGCGGATCTGGCACTCGAAGGGGGGCAGAACAGCAGCAATCGAGGGCGTGGGGAACGGCGGTCTGTATGTTTTTTGCGTGTTGAGCGTCGGCGCCAGGTTGGGGCGGGCCGTGCAGGAATTCGGCGGTGCGGGTCCTCGGCGGCCAACCATGGCGTGGCGCGCGACAGGGGCGCCGGAGTTGGGTGCGCAGCCCTCGCAGCAGCCCTCGCACCCCGCGAGCGCCGCCGTGCGTCTCGGAGCCCTCAGCGCGTTGGATATCTAGGCCATCCAGCAGCCTGCACGCACCGCGGCCGTCGCACGCCTGTGTGCCAACAGCCAGCGCTGGTGTTGGGCGCGAGTCGGCTCCCCGTTCACCGCTGTCGGACTGCGGTCTAGCGCGCCAGCTCGGCCATACCCCAACAAATCCAGCAGCCCAGTGCAGGGACCTCAACGCCGAAGACGCTGCAGCGCTCAATTCTTCGGGAAGCAACACCGTCTTTCTTCTCACCATCCCCTCCATCCCGCCCACGCCAGCTCCGGTGCATTATCACTTCCTGGCGCAACAATCAATAAGGTACGCCACCCCCCTCGCGTCCCCTATCGCCCCTCAGAGCTTGCTTCATCTCGCGTGCGTTCCTGCCCCAGCGAGCCGCCATTTTTTTCTGCCATTTCCTCCCTCCCTCGCTGCCCGCACAAAACACCCCGCCGGGCCTCGACTGTGTCATCAACTGCTCCCGTGCTGACCTGCTCTCGCCCTCGCAGATTGACTGCCTCCTTCAACACCTCTGGCCATCATGCCCGCCGCAGCGCCTGTCAACGGGGCCACCCCCAGCCAGGCGGCCACCTCGTCCGACAGCCTCTCTGCCAACGACAACATCCGCCGCTTCAACGCCCCCTCGCGGCCCTTGAGCCCGCCCGCCTCCCACACTCTCTTCCACCCGAAGACACGATGCTTCGTCTAGTAAGACTTCCTGAGGAGCCCACCACCGCAAAATGGCGGTCAACAGGGGGACCACGACCAGCTAACAGAGCAACAGCGGACTGCAGCCCCGTGCCGTCCAGGGCATGCTTGACTTCGACTTCATCTGCAAGCGCAAGACCCCCTCCGTGGCCGGTATCATCTACACCTTCGGTGGTCAGTTCGTCAGCAAGATGTGCGTGGGCCCATTTTTCAGCTCGATTGAAATTGGAATTGGAATGCTAACAATATTCCCACAGGTACTGGGGAACCAGCGAGACGCTCCTGCCCGTCTACCAGGACGTGGGCAAGGCCATGGCCAAGCACACCGACGTTGACACCGTCGTCAACTTCGCCTCGTCTCGATCCGTCTACCAGTCCACCATGGAGTTGATGGAGTACCCCCAGATCAAGTCCATTGCCATCATTGCTGAGGGTGTCCCCGAGCGAGTAAGTGGTGACAATCGACACCTCTCTTGGTCCGACACTGACAGAACTAGCGTGCCCGAGAGATCCTGTACGTTGCTAAGCAGAAGGGCGTCACCATCATCGGCCCCGCCACGGTCGGTGGCATCAAGCCCGGATCGTTCAAGATCGGTAACACTGGTGGTATGATGGACAACATCGTTGCCTCCAAGCTGTACCGCCCCGGATCCGTTTCCTACGTCTCCAAGTCCGGTGGTATGTCCAACGAGCTGAACAACATCATTGCAAACACCACCGACGGTGTTTTGGAGGGTGTTGCCATTGGTGGTGACAGATACCCTGGTACCACTTTCATCGACCACGTCCTCCGCTACCAGGCGGACCCCGACTGCAAGCTCATCGTGTTGCTTGGTGAGGTCGGTGGTGTCGAGGAGTACCGCGTGATCGAGGCTGTGAAATCCGGCCAGGTCACCAAGCCCATCGTCGCATGGGCCATTGGTACCGTCGCTGGCATGCTCAAGACTGAGGTTCAGTTCGGTCACGCTGGTTCGTTCGCCAACTCTCAGCTCGAGACTGCGGCAACCAAGAACAAGACCATGAGGGAAGGTGGCATCTACGTGCCGGAGACCTTCGAGGATCTCCCCCAGACCCTCGCCCAGGTCTACCAGAAGCTGCTCAAGGACGGCACCATCAAGCCCAAGCCCGAGCCAGCCGTTCCCAAGATTCCCATCGACTACTCGTGGGCTCAGGAACTCGGCCTCATCCGAAAGCCCGCTGCTTTCATCTCTACCATCTCCGACGACCGTGGCCAGGAGCTGCTCTACGCCGGTATGCCCATCTCCGATGTTTTCAAGGAGAACATTGGCATTGGTGGTGTCATGTCGCTGCTCTGGTTCCGTCGCCGTCTGCCCGACTACGCCAGCCGCTTCTTGGAGATGGTGCTCATGTTGACTGCCGACCACGGTCCCGCCGTGTCCGGTGCCATGAACACCATCATCACCACCCGTGCCGGCAAGGACCTCATCAGCGCGCTGGTGTCCGGTCTCTTGACCATTGGTTCTCGTTTCGGTGGTGCCCTTGACGGTGCTGCTGACGAATTCACCCGTGCCTTTGACAAGGGTCTCAGCCCCCGCGACTTTGTCGACACCATGAGGAAAGAGAACAAGCTTAGTAAGTTACCTCGTTATTATGCCGAAACCCGTTGCTGACCAGCTTTAGTTCCCGGTATTGGCCACAGGATCAAGTCGAGGAACAACCCCGATCTCCGTGTCGAGCTCGTCAAGGAGTTCGTCAAGAAGAACTTCCCCAACACGAAGCTGCTCGACTACGCTCTTGCCGTTGAGTCGGTCACCACGTCCAAGAAGGACAACCTCATCCTCAACGTCGACGGTTGCATTGCTGTCTGCTTCGTTGATCTCATGCGCAACTGCGGTGCTTTCTCCGCCGAGGAGGCTGAGGACTACCTTCGCATGGGTGTGCTCAACGGTCTCTTCGTGCTCGGCCGTAGCATTGGTCTCATTGCTCACTTCCTCGACCAGAAGAGGCTCAGGACCGGCCTGTACAGGCATCCCTGGGACGACATCACGTACCTCCTTCCCTCGCTGTCGCAGGGCGGCGCACCGGGAGCTGAGGGCCGCGTTGAGGTCAGCTTGTAATTGTTGGATTATGATAAAAGGAACGGATATATCAATGTTGGTTCACGCTTTTAGACACGCATCAGGCGTGCTTGTGCTAGAAAAACAAAGCCGTCGGTGCTGGGAATGGATGAAGGGTGTAGCAATAGGGCATTAGCTTGGGGCGGAGTTTCAACAGGCCTTGGAGTTGGCTCGATGCAGGTGTGGTCGCCTTTGCCAATTTGCTCGGCTACCTAACAGTACGACGATTTAATAACCTGCTTACAATGCAAACAAACACATCAAAATCATTTGGTCTTGTGTCTACAATTGTATCTTCACTTCTGGTTTTGCGTGGTTGTTGCGCTATGGACCGTGCAGTACCAGATATGCAAGTGTAATGCCCGCGTCCAACCACGGTACGATCTAGTTGCTGTCCCGCTTAGTGTGTCATGATGCATCCAGATGGTCAGTTGTTCTCGACTCTTCATCAACAGCAAAGCAAATAGTAAGTGGCGTAAAGCATTACGTGAAGGAAAGGAAGCGGAGGCCGACACTGGACAGTACATGTCCCCGCGCGCGCAGCGGAGACTTAGTCCCCACGGACGACGGCGGCGTCGATCGGGGGTCGGGGGTCGGAGCATGCATGCAGGACGATTTGTATGAGTAAATATACCGGTAGGAATGAGGGCCAGGGGTCGGGGCCAGGTACGGGGTTGCCACGGAGCATGACAGCCGACGCTGAGGGCGTCACATGCGCCGCGCTCGGTAGATTTGGGACCGGGCTGGGTGCTGAGGGAGATGGAGGGGACGACGATGCATGGACGGGGCGCTAGGCTGCGTTTGGAGTGGCGGGATGGTGGGATGGGGGTGCGATAAGAGAAGAGTGTGTGGGCTGTGAGGAATGGGTTGGGTCGTGGGTGCACTGCGATTTGAGTTTTGGGTTTGAAATGAGGGCGTCTTGGTGGTGGTGAGCTGGAGCAGGTTTCCTTGTACCGGCTCGTCATTCATAGGTTGGTGTTTGTCAGTGGGCTGACTGCCGGTCGTGGTCTTCGTAGCTGAGCTGACAACTGCTGCAGCAGAAGAGACGGCAGTTTGTGGTGCAGGCGAGGAAGCATGCGGATGCGGCTCAAGACAGACCAACACGACGATGATGGAATGGTACCGCTCTTTGTTGCAATCCGCCATCATCATGACTCCAGCAGCCATGACGATGGTGTGCTTTCTGGCTCGCGCGGCAAAGCCCAACGCCCTGATAAGTCGCCATCCAATCCTCATGCAGCCATTCACCGCCCAGGAACGCCCTCTGGCCAATCACGTCCCCGCGCGCCCGGAGCTTGCAGCTACCCCGCTACAGAGCTCCCAGAAGCTCTGGGGAGCTTCCAAGAACGAGCTCTTGTAGCTTGGTTCAGCCGTGTGCCTGGCATGCAAAGGGGAAAGGTCACTTGCCATGGCCAGCAATAAGTATGCGCCGCCGTCCCGCGTGCTGTCATCGGCCAGCCTTGTGCTTGTACCATCGTTGCACACCTAGGTACCGCCCGCCATGCTCGCCCTCTCCTTTGCATTCCTGGCCGCGGTTCGCGCCGTCCTAGGGCAGACCTTCGGAACCGAGATTAACAACTATGGCACCGTTGCCTTCATCCGGACGGGCGAGCGCACGCCCTGGGTGCGCTCCGGAACCCAGACGCTATCTGCGCTGGGCGCACAGCAGATGCTGGAGCTGGGGAAGAACTTCAGAGGGCGGTACATCGACGAGAGCACGGGCGAGACGCGCATGGGCGTGCTCCCCATTGTAGACATGTCGCAGCAGCGCTTAAACCCGGACCAGCTCTTTATCCAGACTCTGGACGAGCCGTATCTGATTGCCGCGGCGCAGGCCTTCATGCAGGGCTTGTACCCGCCGTATAGCTTGAACAGCACGAGAAATGGGCCTGAGGCGGACGCTGTCGGTCTCCTGGCGAACCATACCGCTGTGGATTATCCGCTGGATGGCTACCAGTATGCAAATATTCAGACTGTAGGAGGCGGTGATCCGCAGAGCATCCGTATCGATGGCCATAATCATTGTCCGAGTGCCCAAGTAGAGAGTGCAGGGTACGAGACCACGGAGCAGTATCTCAGCACTGAAGTAGCTGAGAGGGACTTCTACCAGAGCTTGAGCATGAGCTGGTTTGGAGGCGATGTACCCCAGGCAATGCTGTGAGTGATTCGTTCGTTCGTGAACAGCGTAGTGTCCCAGGCTGATGCTTACAATCGCAGCGGCTACATGAACGCCTACAGCATCTACGATGCCCTGTCGTACCAATACACCCACGACACAAACACCTTCGACGACCTCTCCAACGACGAGAATGCAGGTGTCTTCGACAAAGTGCGCTACCTCGCCGACCAAGACGCATGGTACCGCTACGGAAACGTCAGCTCCGACACGGACGCAACAAGCTCTCTCCGCGCAATGGCAGGCAAGACGCTCGCCGGCCTCATCTACAACCAACTCAACCGCATCGTCCGCAACGACGGCAACGCCACAAACGGCATGTCGCAGCCCCTGACCCTCCTCTTCGGCGAATACGACCCCATGCTCTCCTTCCTCTCCATCGCAGAAGTAGACTACACGCAGTACACAGACCGGTGGCACTCGATCCCAGACTTCGCATCCGCCATCATCCTCGAGCTCTTCACCCGCGGCAACAACACCGCAGACGACACGGACAACCTCTGGGTCCGCTTCTCCTACCACAACGGCACGTCCGACTTCCAAGACGACGCTCCACAAGCATACTCGCTCTTCCGCAACGGAAAGTCTGAATTCGACCTCCCCTGGCGCGCTTTCTCGGACGGCATAGCCAGGGCAATGGTCAAGGGCCCAAGCGACTGGTGCGCGCAGTGCAGCTCCGCCAGCCTCTTCTGCTACGCCTACGACAACGACACTATCGATATCTCGCTGCTTCCTGCGTCTACATCTCACCCGAAGGTTTCTCCCACCGTAGCAGGCGTCATTGGCGCTGTCGTCACGCTTGCTGTTGCAGGTCTCCTCTTCGGTCTCGCGATGCTACTCGGTGGCGTTCGGTTCCACCGCGTGGAGCGCAAGTCCGAGCTCGGCGGGTTCAAGGGGTCTGCGAAGCTGGCGTCTGACCAGGACCTTGGGTTCGCGAAGAAGGGCGTTGTGCCTGCGGGTGTGGCAGGCGTGGAGTCTGACGCTGCGAGGAGCGGCGCGAATAAGAGGGTTGTGCATGAGCGCGTGGGCAGCTGGGAGTTGAGGCAGAAGGAGGGGGGCGTGGACCTGGGGACTGCGAGTCCGCGGGGGAGCTTCGAGGCGATTGAGGAGGCGATGGGGAGGGCGGTGCAGCCTGTGGAGAGGGTTTAGGTAAGCTGGTAATGGGGGGTGAGTTTGGAGAGATTTTTTTCCGCCGCGTACGTTCGTTCACTCTCTTGATACCCCGGCTTTACGCAATTTCGATATTAGCAAATGTTGTTTATCCCAGTTTGTGATACGCTCCCTCGAAACCGCGAGTGTCGCGCTCTATGCTGATTCCTTTTGTGAAATGTGTCGTTTACTCGGACAATCCGAAAAATCAGTTGGAAGGGGGGTCTGGGTTCTGGCTGCCCGAACAAGTTCTTCGGAAACCTACTTTCTTCGTAAACTTCCGAAGAATTAGTTAGGAAGGAGGCCTGGGTTCTGGCTGCCTGAACAAATTCTTCGGAAACTTCCGAACATCTACCTTCTTCGTAAACTTCCGAAGAAAATATAGATGTGCGGAAAGCTACGAAGAATATGTTCGGAAACATGCGGAGAATATAGATGTTCGGAAAGTTACGAAGAAAAAGTTCGAAAGTTTACGAAGAATACTAAATGTTCGGAAGGTTACGAAGAATAAGTTCGGAAAGTTACGAAGAACAATATAGATGTTCGGAAAGTTACGAAGAAAACACGTAGAAGTTCATGAAGCGGCAACAAAGAAGATCTCGAGATGAGTGTTGGACAGCACGCAAATATCATAAGGTCTAAATCTGCACAGGTTTGTCATTATACTACTCAAAGAACAGGCAGGTCAATCTACTCCAAAGGGAATAGAATTTGAAGTCTGCTCCAACAGGAACAGCCGTCAAGGGGAACTAGTCCAACAGGATCAGCTACAAATCAAGACAAGTCTAAAGAGATCAGCTATAGATCGAGATTGGTCCAACAGGAACAGCAAGCTCGCAGCTTAATATCTGAATCCAAGGAATATTAAAGATGCTCGTTCAAAAGAACACCATTCCCTCCATCGAGCAAGTCAGCCCGTATTGAAGATAGGTTTCAAGATGGTTCAAGCCAGTATTCTGCGTCGACCCACATGCAATCTGGTGGTATGTTTTCTTGTGGGCGCGGGTAGAATACTAGGATTGTCTTCTGGGTGCCTGGGAGACGCTTCAAGCGTACGCAAACTCGCTTTTTCTTGGTGCATGTCAAACAAGCCCGGTGTTCTCCGAACTTGAAATACTTTTGGATGGCATGGCCTCTCCCGATGACGTGGAAGGTTATACATTTCGCAGAGGTTATATAGCTGTCTTGATTGCGTGGCGCTGTCATGCGACAAAATTGCTTATAATCATCGGTGTTTGTACTGTATAGGCTTTTCAGAGCATTTTCGAGCACTTCAACTGTACCTGGTCCTGCAAGGTATAGACGTCTCAACGAATGTGTATCGCCCTCTGGGACATTGAGGTACATTTCAAGCGGGGTAACTTCGTAGTGCAATTTAGGACGGTTCCGCCGCTTGACGGCCGTGGTTACAATACCCAGGCTTTGATCCAAAGGTTCATTTATCGCTGAATTGCGGTGTTTGCCGTGCACCACGGGCTGTCTCATTGCTTTGGTTTGTTGTAATTCTTGATCGCTTGATTGATGATCGAAATTCTCATCGTCTGTGGACTGGATTTTGTGTATATCGCGTGTTATTGGAATTTTTGAGAGTGAAGATGTTGGTTGAATAAAGGTATTCGGTTTTGCTTCCGGGTGATTGGTAGACTGATCCAGGGTGAGTTCAGCGGCCTGGTCGAGGCGGCCGGTGGATGCTCGCTCGGACTTATTGTCGCTAGGTATAGAGTTCAGTACAATTGGTATGAGTATTACTCGCCTTAGGACATTAGACTGTACCTGAACACTTGCTCTGGTGTAGCATGAAGCTTAGACTTTGAAAAAGCCTTGTCATCGAGGGATTGGCGAGTCTGGGGTTGCCGGACTGGTCGTGAGATGGTACCTACGACTAGCCCTGGTAGGGAAGGGAACTCAGAAGGAAGCGAAGGAATTGCTTTGAATGCTTTGTGATAGGTCATCCTGGGCAAAGACAAACTACCAGATGTATCTGTCGACCCAGTCGTATCTGACCACCCAGTCGGTCCATCGCTGCTATACGCTTCACTTCTGGAATAACTTTCCTGTCTGAGACTTACAAGACCTACTATATTCCTATAGTGTTCGACATGCCAGCATTAATATGTAGTCATATCACAAACATATCTCTGAGGATGTCTTGCGCGGGCTTTTGCGGACGTTACGATCCAGCTGCCAAGATCCGATTGACAGGTGGCTAAGGTCGAGATCATCGGGCGAGATTTATAATACCATCAATTAGAAGACTTTGATAGTTTCTGGGCGTGTGTTTTATGTCTGATTCCAACAATGGAGAGCACCGGACTTGCATGGGCGTTTCGGCAGAAGGTGCCCTACCGTATCTCGGCAGTCCGTGCAACGCGTC